>APFE031216623.1:130444-171243 GCA_000404065.3 Pinus taeda | reverse complement strand
ATATATATATTTAATGTATTTTTTACAACGACCGAGTCATTGAAATCGAGCCAGCTGAGTCGATACCGAGTCGAAGTCGGAGTCGGAGTCGACCCTCGGCCAAGTCGGAGTTTTAAAACATTGCATGATACCCACACTAAGTTGAGTCGCATCATCCAGGATGTAATTCAGTGTGAAATATTGCTCCATTTGTGCTATCCATGCGGCCGGGTGAGAGCCATCAAATTTATACATGTCCAGCATGGGTGGTCGCAGATGGGATTGTTGGTGGGTGCCAAAGAGGTGAAGAGACTGGCTAGACTCGCCCTCAATGTTTTCATTGCCAATATATGCCTCCGCGCATTCCTCCACCTTGCCCTTTGAGAGTGTTCATTTAAGGTCTTTAGCTGCAACACAACATCTTTCAATTGTGATTCAAGGTTGTCAATCCTCTCATTAGCCATAGCTTGAGCTCTAGTTTGTACCATGCACCGATCCGATGTACTTGAAATTTGGGACCGCCCGAAATTTTTTGGCACTAACAATTGATTGGTACCACCTTGCTCAGCTCGTCGACCTGATTTTTATGGGCTAAGTCTCCAATAAGCGTTCCGGAGACGCTTATTGGACTCCTTGCTTGGGAATACTACAGTAGTCGAATCCTAGAAATGTCAATGCTACCCAAAGTCCTGCAAAAATCACGCCCGAGTATAGTAACCCACATAATTAGTCAGATCTGAATGGCGGATCTGATTGTTGCGACAGCTATAGAGCCCAAACTGCTAGATCTGGATGGTGGATCTGATAGATCTAAATGGCTGAGCTGATAGATCTAAACGGCGGAACTGATTGCTGCTACTACTTCGACAAAACCCCACCTGCGATCTCTGATCTGGCAAATATTATGCGTGATCCAGAGATAGAGAAGGGAACTATGCTCTTCAGAGTGTCAGGTGTTACAGATCGCAATATACATAAGGGTCTGACAGTAGCACTTGGCCCAATTTTTCAGGGCACTAACCAAGAAATCAACTGTACCCATAGTCGTACAACCCGACTACCCTATCGTACGCGCGAGTAATCGAAATCAACTGTACCCATAGTCGTACAACCCGACTACCCTATCGTACGCGCGAGTAATCTCTGCGAGTGTTGTTCTCGGTGTACTGTAGCAACAAGACAGCCAACGGTTTATCTATGGCGAGGTTTCAAGGGAGCTAGGGGGCTTCCGATATACCCAAAGGGTACTTGGAAGACAATCCGTGCGTAGTTCTGTCTAATGCGCCACCACTCAAAGGGGTACCCACAGGGGTTACAAGGGAGTACAACAAGCGTGACCACCTCTTGCATTTCCCGCGTGCATGCCTCCCCAAATCCGCAGGTTTATGCGCTCAACAACAGACCCCATGGTTTAAAGATACCGGAACACGTCTCTAGCCAAAAAAAAAAAAAAATTGCTAAAAATTGGAGATCCCACTGGCCCTGGAAAGCGCTCTGATACCACTTGTTATGCTCTTAACCTGCAAGACGAATACCAAAATACCAAATATGCGAAGAAATATACCCAGAACATAGAACATGAGAAATAACAAGCAGTATTTTATTATTCCAAGAAGCAATGTTCACTTGCCTCTTCGAGGGGGCAACCTCCAATAGCGCTGAGCTCAATTACAACATAAGACACCATGCTCCTCGAGGGGAGTCTCTATCCTTTATATAGGATTCATACATGCAATACCATGGGGCAATACCATGGTTCTTATTAATACCATCTATCTAATACCATGGCCCATTTGCAACTAACTATGGTCCTTGCATTAAATGCAGGTTAACCACTTACAATTATTATTATGGGCTTTATTGACTCTTTACTTAACTATAACTATGACTCGATCCTATTACATAAAAATAAGGGGGCTAGGGTTGGACCCTTACAGCCAAAGAGAAGCTGATGCAACCCCTAGAGGTTGGAGTTGTGGAGCTATCGGAGTGTTTATCCGGGGTTTCAACGGGAATATCTACTTCCAAGTGGAGAGGTACTACTACCGAGATTTTTCTCTGTTGGGTGAGCCAAATTTGGCACCCAAATTGTATTCTTAAACTAATTAATAAATCAAACCCTCAGATAGTTGCACCAGTTTTCTCGCATTGGGTTTTTCCGTGGACATTAGTCCAAAAACAACGGTGTCACTTGTGTGTTTGTTTCTGTTTCCTTCAATTGATGATCTGTATGTGTTGATACTGTGCTTGTATTTATTTTCAGTATTTACGTGGTAAATAACTTGTTAACTAATTGAACAAGTAGGAAGAAATAAATCGGATAGCACAAGTAGAATTTCTAACAGGTTAAACTTAGAAATTCCAACACCTATTGTAAAGCATCATATATAAAATCAATCTTTTCCTTGCAAGGGAGCTTGGAATTTCATTCCAAGGCATCCTTGCTCCTTATTTAAAAGGGAGCAATCACTAACTTACTAACTTACTTTTCCTTACTTGCATTTGCATTGCATAGTTAGAAATTGCATGAGCTTTTGTTACATTTTATCATTTTAAGATCACTGTTAGCAACCTCTGTGGTCTTTTAGTTAATTGTGTTTGAAATTTCACTTGATTCCAATCTCTAAATCCAATAAGTAAAGAACATTTTTATAAACGCTATAACTAAAGATTTTGATTGTTATCATTGTTTCATTAAGAGATCTTAAATTTGCTTGACTAATTTGCTATTGGAATTCCTTGTGATCTAAGTTGATATATCAATTAAGCTTGGTCATAAATGGTTAACATCTTTACATTGAAGCATGTGAGCATATTGTGATCTCTTTGAAACTACCTAATTTTGTCACCATTTGCATTTCACCTTGCATTCATTTCTTAGTGATCATTGGTAATTGGAATTGTGGGCTAAATTTGCAAGCTTATTTTATTTGGAAATACCATATTTCTGTGCAACTGTTTTTCTCTAAAAGCTCATTGCTCATATATCTAGTTATCTTGGTCTTTAAATTTTTTCGTGCTAACATCGCTTCGCAGCATTGTTATATTGTAGCTTGATATCATTTCTTAGCAAGTACATCAATTTATCATTGAGTATTCTTGTCTAAAGACATTGGTCTATCATTTCTATCTTATGGTTTGCCTGATCATGCTTATTTTAATATATCTTAACATTGCTCATATCGTTAATTCTTGCCTTCATTAATAACCAAGTTACATCATTAACAAATTTCCTTGCCATAGATCTCTTAAGGCCATGTGGTTCCACAGGTCTCACGTCATCCATCTGCCTACAGGGACTACCCCCCTTGACTTATTAGCTAGGAGAGAGTCTAAACAGAGTGAGTAGGAATTGGAGTGACAGCTCCTACTCTGAGCATTGTCGCGGTGCCTAGACACTTTGTGAGACAACAGGCATAACATACTTGCACTAACTTTCCCAAAATGAACACTACAAATCCTAATGCCACTCTCGAGTAAGAAAACTAGGATTCTATCCATTGTTGATAAAATTGACATCACCCTCCTCAATGTTAAAGTGCTTCTCTAATAATGGTTGTAGATCATCCCACGTTGTCACCTATCCTAGTTGCTCCTCTAACCACTTCAGTGCCTACTCCATAATAGGCATCTCATATTATGTTAACGTTTTCCAACAAAATTGCATTCACATAAGGGATTTTTTCAAATTACATCACCCACAGTGGAAGATTGTAGTGAACATACATCATAACATTCAGGGATTGAAAATCTAACCTACAAGAGGGTCAAAATAAATTTAATGAGCCTTGATAGTCATAAGGTCATAAGTTATAATGATCATAATCATTCAATTCTAACTTGCTACAGTTCTTTGCATGTATTTTTTCAAATACACTCCAATTATACTTCCAACTTGAAGCAGTATATATATAATATTATATATATATATATATATATATATATATTCTAACGGTTTGCTTGGCATTAAAATCATCCATCCTTGGACATTACATCAAATCCAAATAGATTGCTAGCATTCTTATAGATCTTGATCTCAGAATGAATGGTTCTGCAAGCTTCCTTGTCAAGTACCATCCTTTGAAGACAAGGAAGGAAACCTTCCATGACCTTATGATCGAAAAAAAAAATTACATAAGCATAAGTAAGGTTGGGCACTAACAAGCCATACTGTTTGAATGCGACAATGGAACATCATTGTCCATCAATCATTAGTCAAATCCCAAATCATCATATAGTTTTCATGTCCAAGCGCACTCTTCCCCAAATAAAAAGATTGGATAGCTTCTTTGGCTCTATCCATGGCCTCATACAAGTGGCCTACTTTAAGCTTGTTACAACAAAATCTTGCACCTTAATGCAAAGCATCACTAAGTGATAAAGACAATGAGTAACATAGGAGAGTCACCACTATCACCTTAGCAACTACTCCCCTGTTTTAATGACCGACACAATCCAACTCATGAGAAACTTCCCCAATAGATCTTAGGGATCTAAAGGCCTAGACAAGCCAAGTCAAGAGCCGCCCCAAGGCTTCTACATCTATAACCACCAATTATGAGGATCAAACAATTAGCTTTTGTCGTGGAGTTGAATGTTATTTCCAGATTTGAGTTTAAAGGCAATGTAGTCATTCAATATGAGCTTAAAGAAGGTCCCAAACACACACACAATCAAGTAATTACACAAAGTTGAAGTAAACTAGCTTGTAAAATAGAAACTTGTAGTAATAATCGAGTTTACAACAGCAATAAATAATAGCACCAAAATGTATGATAATTGAGTGAGAAATAAAGGGTTATAATGTATTTAGAATGTATTTGAAACACTTTCTAGCCCTAGGACTAAGACATACAAGCTATTTAATGCTGAAAAGGAAATATTTTGCTCTAATTTAACCTTAAAATACTCTAAAACATAAAAGAAAATGAGTTTTAAATGAAACAATGACTAATGCGATGGAGAAGACATGCACCTTTCTCTATCTAGGGCATATGAAGTTAAGGATCAGCACTTGAAAAGGAAATGGAAAGGATGTAGGTTGAAAGACTAAGGGAGACATTACTTGTGTCCTTTATCAGGTTGACCTAGCAAATTACAATCCTCAACTATAAATAAGGGAGGTAACTTTCACATGGTTTTCCTAAAGAACTTGATGAAAAATCTTGTCTAAGGAAGATAATGATATAAAAATACCAACAATTACTTTGGTGAATACTTAATAACCATCATCCATCAACATAAACAAGATAAAGAAGAATAACTTACTCAAATTAGCATGCACCATCTACATTAACAAATTATCATCAAAGAAAAGACAACCATCCACATTAACAAAACCTCCTTAAGAGGAAGTTCTAATTGGGCATCCAAAGCAAATTAAGAGACACAAATAGAACTCAAGAAAAGAGAAGTCTCAAAGATGTGCAATGAATGATGGGAGTGCTCCCTTTATTTATAAGAGGAAACCAAGCACTTCTCCTCTACAATAGTCTAATATCCACCAAAATCCAATTAAATGCATATTATCCATTATACAAGGCAAATAGGTCAAGAAAGAACCTTAAAAGATGCTTCATTGATGAGTAAAAGATCAAATGAATGCAAGATATACATCATAAACGCCCTCCAAGAGTCACACATGTGAGTAAGCGAGTCAAATAAGTGTGTCATCATATCCAAAGAGAGCTAGTAATGCTCCAAAAGTCATGTCTCTCCATGAAAGGGTGCAACATCTCATCAAAGGTCATGTCCCCTTGTCCAAAACTCACACCTTGTCATAAAAACTGTTGAGAAAATTGGTACCAAGGAAGTGTTTCCTAGGCTTTTATTCTTTTGGCCTAGCGGACACATTAATCATCCTTTTGACTAGGAACATTATGTGTTTTCTTAATGTCAATGAGTTAAAGTACATATTATGCGTTGTGAACCTTGTATTTTAATTTATTAAAGTCACACGTTCACGCTGACTTTATGTGTAAAGTACTAAGTTAACTTTATGTTATTAAAATGACTTTTATGTGTTAAAAGCCACTTTGTTATGAATATAATTTATATAAAAGTAATAAATATCGATAATAAATAATAATCATAATAATATGTAAATAAATAACAATTAGTTAAGCAAAGACACTTGACTAAGAAGACATGACCGTTCATAAAAGGACACCTTCTCGGTATATAAGCAAGCCCCTCACTCTCACTGGTATCATTCTTATTCATACATTTTAATATATATTCTTGTATCCTCAATGGAGATCTACATATTCCAAGTCTTCTTGAGTGTTTAACTTAAGAATGAACTTTGTTCATTCCATTTGGTATCAGAGATGTTCGATCCTCTAGTCACTTAACCATTGCACAGGGCCAATCTGACTAAGGCCTTTGGCCATTATATATATATATATATATTATATATATATGTAAAAAAAATAAAATAAACAAAAAAAAATTATTATTATTAAAAAAGGTTCAATTAAAAGAAAAGAAAAAACAAAAATTATTACAAAGAAAAAAAATGAGAAACAAAAAATAAAAATAAAGGCACACGACTTACCCTGTCACAACACGCAACGCACAAGTTGTTACAAAATCCAACCGGGCCGCCAAAACCCCTGACTAGCGACCTACTACATCCACCTAGGCATAGCCTCCGCTTAAAGCTGGCACCCTGCCCTTCAGCCACCGCCCAATCCTTCTCACCGGTGACATAGCCCATAATATTGTTTTGTGCCACCATTCAATTTCGACCGAACCACCGCAAATTCATGTGTTTCCGCCTATGTTGTCAACCATCGGTCACCTTTGCCTACGCTGCCAACCACCAATCGAGCAAAGGTCACACGACCATCTGCAAAACCGCAATTACAACTTGATTCTCAACCGTCATCAACCCACAGACCATTGTTCGCAGTTGTTTCTCCCTCACCAAGTCAACAGATCTTCGACAAACCATCGGCCTGTTGATCGCTCTACCCTACCGCCTACCTCGCAACAATATTGACTGACGCCAACATACTACCTCCCTCCACTGTTGTGTGATTCAGCTGCAACAATGACCACTTCCATCGAATCGCATTGAATCCATCCTCATCAATCCTCCAACTTGACCCACGTCATTGAGCAGCCACTGTACCATCAACAATTCGAGGCATATGCTAGCTTCCTCCGCACTGTAACGTTCCAACAGTCGCTGCAAACGACGTTGCGTTCTCTAGTCGCCAACACCACACTGCATTACACTCGTAGTTTCCAAACTGCCCAATTAAATTAAATAACCGCAAAAGTGATCAAGCCCTTTCATCAACAAGCTTTGAGAAAAAAGCTCTTTGAAGAGGAAGGCAATGTTATGAATATAATTTATATAAAAGTAATAAATAATAATAATAATATGTAAATAAATAATAATTAGGTAAACAAAGTGTCATGTCCCTTCCTAAAGAATTTTGTTATGGGCTTTAATCTCCCACAATTTTGGATAATTTTTGGTGACTTTGGAACCCATCTAGTTTTGACTTAGGGACTTACGAGAAAAGAGGTTGAATTTCATCATTAGTGGAATGTGGGGGTCACCCACGTGGGGAAAAATGCACTTGGTCCACTGAGACATTCGAATTGCCTTGGAGGATGGTTAGGGAGAGGGGCCCACATGGGAAAGGAAGGCCCACGAAGTTATAAGTAAGAGGAGTTCCCCCAACTCAAGGCATCATTTTGTATATTGAATTCATTTGTGTTGCTCAAGCTGCTTAGCCGAGTTACCTGTTGTTTAGCACCAAGTTTTCTAGGCGGGAGACTCAACCTTTCTTTGGGGGACTTCGATTGCCACCCTAGGAAGGAAATTCGTACTACCTTGGAGGAGAGTCAAAGGAGTTTCACAATCACATTACTCAGCCTTAGGCCCAACCAGTGCATGTTACTGGAGGACGCAGGAGGGGAACACACAAGAGTTGTTTGGAGATGTTTCCGGGCAGCGTTTGCAGGGGGAATTCGGGAGTTAGAGCTTCAATGGAGGATCAACCTTTGGGGAGAGTTTAGGGGCAGTAGATTGCAGCATTTGGGCAGTTCTATTTGCAGTCACTTGGGCCTGCGCAGGGAGCCATTACTGGGCACAAATGGGAATTGGTGGAAGGAGTCTTAGAGATGGGATTTGCCGAGAGAAGTGGAGGAAGCCTTAGAGGAGAACATCTCAACATTTTGGGGTGATTTGTATGGCCTTTCCAGCCAGTTACACGTAAGTCGTACTTCCCAGCGTTTTGAGGAGGACGTGGTGCTTGGAGGCCGAATTTTGAGGTGTGGAATTAGGCCAAACCCTTTCTGGGTTTTGGTGGGTTTTGGTTGAGGAGCTAGAGACTAAAATTGCAGCGTTTTCCAAGCATTAGAAGAGGAGTTTCCAACCATCCCTTTTCAGCAGGTTGTGAAGTTTCTGGGCAACGCAAAACATCCTTGGAGCAACAGTTGTATAGCATTTGGGGCTAATATTTGCTCACCTAGGTTTTGTCATGCTTGTCAATTAAGGCAAGCCCAGGTGCACTTTCCATCACCATTGTACTTGCTCCAAGAAATATTAATAATATGGCTCAGATGGTTCTTGTCTATGGTGTTTTCCATGGATGAATGTTGATTGTTTTCCATTTCTGGTGCTGAATTTGTTCATTGCTTTGTATATCATTGTTTTTCCCAGTTAGGAACATTAGAGTGGTATCAGAGCCCAGATCATGGCTCAGCCCTGGGGGATTTTCCTATGAGTGAGGAAAATCGGTAGAATATTACATACAGGCTAAGTTGCACGAAACGGGGAAACGCGGAAGCGAAACGAAACGCGACCTCCCCAAATTTTGGAAGTGGAAACGCGGAATATATATATATATATATATTATATATACTATTATATATATAATATTAAAACATTAAAAAATTATTTAATATTATATTATGTGCTCATTAATGAAATGAAGAATTGAGAGGCACTGCTATTTATACTTTAGAAATGGTTTTCTAGAGTGATTAGAAACCTAAAAAAAAAATAAAAAATTAATTAGACAAACAAACAAACAAAATAAAAAACAAGTGTTATTTGGTGGGAAAGGGCCCATTACGGGTGGAAACGCGTTTCCGTCCGTTGGAAACGTTGTTGGAAACTGCCTGGAAGGAAACTGTGGAAAACGCGGCCGTACGGACGGAAACGCGTTTCCACGCCGTACGGTACGCGGAAACGCGTTTCCGTTTCGTTTCCGTACGGAAACGAACCCTAGACCCACATTTCCTGCAACTTAGCATACAGGAGGCAGAGGTACCAGAGCAAAGAATGGGAACTGGAGATCACGCCCGACACAAAGGACAGGGGGAAGGCAGTGGTAGCAGAAAGCATGGGATGACCTCTGATAATCTCTTGAAGGATCTAAGTGATTTAGCGAAGGGGCAGAAGGTGATGCTAGAGGAGATCAAAATGCAGAACCAGGAGAGAAGCACTCATCAAGAGTTTCTGTTTGGATTGACTTCGGGGGCCTCTCAACAATTCGACCATCCTTCACCCACTACGCAACCACCATCAGCGAGTGGGCCAAACTCGCGCCACACTACCCTCCTCTGCGCCTTTAGCGCAAAATGAACCAACGAGGGTCGAAGATCCTTCACCTATGGGAGAGCACTTCAGGGAGTGGCAGTCCATGGGAGCAGCCTTCAAGGAGGCACTCTCTTTTAGAGATTTTTGCAAGCTCAAGCAGAATGAGAAGGGCAAGAACTATGGAGGGCAGGGCAGGCCGAGCTATGAATTACAGCATACTATTGGGAGGATGTACTTCCCCGCATAAGATGGCACTACCAAGTATATCGTTGCCTCGCCTTCATTCATTATGCTAGGTGCACACCTATTCTTCTGTGTTGGAAATATTCTCACTGTTTGCAAGAAAGTTCAAAATGTTTTCCTGGGCATATTCCATCTTTCTTTTCAGTTTTAAGAAAATTTTGATCCTCATAGGAAGTTGAATTTCAATTCTGTTTAATTTTATGTTCTTTGACCAAGCTTGCATCTTCTATTGTTTCAATTAAATTTCTAGCTTTTCCTGTGATAACTCTTTCTTCATTGTTTGGCTTTCGCCTTTGCTTTGCTTCTTCTGACTTGGTAGAGATTGCTCTGTTATATTCGCATATGGCAGACATTACAAATCTGCAAGTTATGGAACGTTCACGCTCCAATTCAGGGTATGTAAGGCATTCATAGTGTAACATTCAACATCCATGTAATCGCTTGGGATGTCTGACATCCATTTAGCAGCTTTGTCCTGACTTAGAAAAAGGTTTGTATAGCACAGAATTTTGTCATGTGGCATGAATAGACTATGTAACGTTTTCTCAACTTTGGCTTGTAACATCCCAAAATTGTAACAATATCCATGTAACAGCTCTTAATCCATATAACGATATTCACATCTTTGTAACGTTCCAGAATTGTAATGATATCCATGTAATGGTATGCATGTAATGAGCTCTTAATGTTTAACGCAAACCAATGTTGCACGAAGCAGGGACGTTTTTTGGAAGCGGGGACGCAAAAGCGTCATTTTCCAAAAATCTAGGAAGCGAAGCGTCTACGGAAGCGTCTGCTATATATATATATATATATTATATATATATTATTTGCATTATAACTCAAAACATAACACCCAAATACAAAATTAGTTGTAGAAGACATGAAACATGGCATATTTTGCATTAAAATCAAGATAGATAAACATCCATTGTACATTAATGATTAATTATTGAGCATCAAACCATCTAGAATCTAGATTCTTCTCCTCTTGTCTAGCCTTTGCCTCTACCTCGATTGTCTAGGGATATTAGTCAACATTGCCTAATTTTGATCAAACAACCTAATTCAAGACTTAAAATATGGTAGAAAAAGCTTAACATGCTTGATTGATGATTTTGACTTGATTGAAAGGTAACTTTTTGTTAAGGGCGTGCCGCATGACAAAGGAATTCAACAATTAACACCACCAACACTACGGTACATATAGGGCTTGGTGCTCTTGATTAAATGCTAATCGCATACCTTCATACTTGATATAATCTAATGAAATGCCACAATCCCATTGATCTTGAATTCCTGAAAACTGTTAAGTCTGTTGAATTTTGAATAGGATATGAAATTATATTTTCTCCATATGAAGTCCAATGAAGCTGGAACCACTCTCAAACATCCTGAGTCATTTCATGGTAATGTTAAAAATTTAAGTAAAATGATGAAAATGAAAAATAAAGGAGAATGTCACTTTTACTTTAAGAATTTAACATTACCATGAGGGAGTATCTGCTATATTTATATATTTTTTGCCTTCATTCCTCACCCTAACCCAAGGTGGACCCACCCCAACAAGCAAACTCACCTAAAATTAAAAAAAAAATTGAAAGAAAAAAAAAACGATTTTCTAAATAGCCTGACGCTTTTCCGAAATCGTTTGGAAGCGTACGGAAGCACCACGCTTCGGAGGTCTAGAAGCGTGCTTCCGAGCCACGCTTCCGAAAAGTCCAGGAAGCGGCAAAAAAATTAGGAAGCGCGCTTCTGGCGAAGCTTCCTAGGCGCTTCCGCACGGGACGCGCTTTCGGGCTTGGAACCGGGGGGGGGGGGGGCGCTTCGTGCAACATTGGAACTTCGACTCCTCCAAGTCTCTCTACTTTCCATCTGGAAGTTCTCTTCTGGACTCCCTTTGAGTCTCGATTTTCCTCCTGGAAATCCTTCTGCCAACCGTCAAGTTGCCCCTCTTCGATCGTCTGTGCAACTACAACACTGATCCAGATTCCCTGGCTAGAAATCCGCCTCGCCAACAACTCCCTCTACCTTGGTTTTGCCCTGTTAGGTATTGTTCTGACCACAATACCCCACCAACGTCGTTCCTGCAAATTGCCCACAACTTCCTTCGCCCCAGCCACTGAAGGATTGATCCTCTTGGCTCTGCACAATCCCGGCACCAACAAAACAACTCCCTTAGCCAATTGTGTCAGCGCTTCTGGCCTCTGCGTGAGCCTGTTGCTGCCCTTCTCAGCCTCTGTGCTGGCCTCTCTCAGGCCCGGACTAATGTTGTAGTCCCTCTGTGTCAACCCTTCCTCTGTCGCTTTCTGCAAGGATCAACTCTGTCACTCGGGACAGTTGAATCTGCTGCAAATGCCTTGCTCAATTGATGCCTTCAGCTTTCCTATGATCTGCAACCACGCTTCGATACCATGTTGAAATTTCTAACTCTATCCGTTAGAAATTTAATCTGTATTCTTTTGGTTTATTTCTTCTACTTGTTAATTTCAAACAAGTTATTTAAAACATATAAATAACGAAATAAACACAATACAGTCCCAACATCTACAGATCAACAGCTGAAAGAAAACAAACACACAAGTGACACGGTTATTTTTGGACGAAAGTCCCCGGAAAAACCCAATGTGGGAAAATCGGTGCAACTATTCTGAGGGTTTATTATTATGCAGTATTTCCTTGAGTACAACTGCGTGCCTAACCGACTCACCCGGCAGAGGAAAAATACACGGCAACAATACCTCTCTGTTCGGAAACAGGTATTCAGAAAACCTGTCCCACGAAACCCTCTCTAGCATCTCTGAAGCTCTACGCTGGCCCTTCTGGCCTCTGCATCAGCCTCAAATCTCTCTGCATCAACCCTTTGAGGCATTGCGAAGCTTCTGGGACCCTCTACGTCACTCCTGTAGCCTCTGCGTGGATGACACAGTCCCTCTGGCCTTTGTGCTGTCTCTGCGTGGCATGCTTTGGCTGCTGCCTCTCGCTCACTGCTTTTGCGCTAGTCTCTTGGTACTGTCTCTGCCTCTCTGTGCAGTACTCACTGCCCCTCGCCACTGATCACTGATTCGACTTTGCTTAGCAACCCCGCTCTAGCAAAATGAATGACTGATCACTCTAGTGTGTCCTCCAACTGACCCTCAAGCCTCTTCTTATACTTTTCTCATTGGTCCTTCAACGACGAGATTAAATCTCTAATCAACGGCTAAGATTAGATTTGGCTTGATCCATGACTTTTGGAACCTTCTAACCCAGTTTTATATTAATACCCATAAATATTTTATTTTTCCTAAGTTTAGATTTAGGAACTCCATTAAAAATATTAATTATTTTAATATCTCCCAAATCAGGTACAATCTATCAAAACCATTTCTGGATTTTGGAGATCTCATGTGCTTTAGCCTCTCCACCAATTTTCATGGCTAGAGCACATCCGATGCTACCCCAAATCAACACTCCCTCTTAGCGAGGACTGTGCTCTAGTAATACTTCTCACTGAACATCACTTTGATTATCCGGCACCAGTACTTGTGTTGAAGCTAGGCGTCCTCGCCCAACATCCTCTGCACTGCTACCCATGGCCTTACCACTGCCACTGTTGCATCCGTACAACAGCTCCCTCTGCATCCGTGCTACTGCTAGTCCATCCTCCCAACACTGCATCTGCACTGCATCCCCCTCTCATCATGCAGCATCGTGCTATTGCATACTGCTACTACACTGCAACTTAGTTACTGAGAGGTAAGTAATTGATCCACCCAACTTCTGACATCCCTGTCAGGCTAGAAACACTCTCAATGCTAAAGCTCCCTCTGCCGCTAACAAGTGCTCCCTCTACTGGCCTCTGCGCTGCTGCAACAACTCCCTGCATCTCGCATTGTTGCAGACCTCTCTGTGCCATCTTGCATCGTTGCAACACTCTTGTGCCTCTCGCACTGTTGCAGCTTGCTAGCCTCGCGCTGTCCAGGGACTCCTGCATTGTAGCACTCTCTATCGTTTCATCCGCATCCGTCTCTACGGACATTCGCCAGTCCTGCTGTTCCTCTTCGGGGCTCCCATAGCAAGGTATAATCCAAGAGGTTGGGTACCTCGAGGATCCTGCCCCTCATCGCTTGTAGTCCTCCTGATTACAGCTTGATGTCTCCCCACTTCTTCTCAAGTGGCACATGAGCACTCATGGCACAATTGTCATCCTCCTCGATTTCTTTCTCCGCCTTTGCTGGCACTGCCTTCGAGTCAGAAGCCTCTCCCTTACTCTTCTTCCTTGGACATTGGTTCGCAAAATGACCCAGTTCCCCAAAATGGAAGCACTTAACCTTGGAGAGGTCCTTCTTCTTCCTCTTCTCTTGCTTTCCCTCAGATGCTAGAGCCGCATCCTCTTCTTCCTCCTTCTTGACCTGACCCCTTTGCCGCTACTCCCTGCCTTGGTCAGCCATCTGATCTCTTCTTAACGAAGAGCCACCCACAGTTCTTCCCAATCTGGAAGACTCGTCCTGCCCAATATGCTCTGGACAAATACCTCCCAATCCTCAGAGATTGCGTTAAGTGCGGTCCTCACCATTAATTCTTCATCTGGCGTGGCCCCTATGGAAGTTAGCTAGTCATGGATCTCCTTCAACCGATCGAGGAAGTCATCTATCTGCTCTCCCTTCTGCATCTGGTATGCCCTTAGCTGATTCTCTAGAAGCATCTTCCTCTGCACGAAAGTATGCTGGTATAATGTCTTCAAATTCTCAAACACATTTGTAACAGGGTGTTTCCACACATTTTTGCACAATTTTGGCTAAGGGAAAGAACCCAGCATTTTCGACTTAGGGACTTAGGAGGAATTCTACTGAATTTGGTTGCTAGTGGAAGGTGGGGGCCCACCCACATGGGAATTTGAACTAGGCCATTTGAATGGCTTAGAGGGAATTCGAAGTGTTGGATCGAGGGGCTCACATGAGGCAAGGAAGACCCACAAAGCTAAAAGGAGGAGAGAGCTCTTATTTGGGATTATTCTTACACCTTGTAATCAAAATTACATGATTGTTCGCTTTGCTGTTTAGCCAAGTCAACCGACTATTTATCCACGAATCTTTCAAGTGGGAGATTCAACCTCTACTTCGAGGGACCATCCGTTCCTGCTTTAGAGAGGCAGTTCCACAAGTATTTCAGGAGTTCCGTGAGTGTGTTACAACACTACCATTCAACCACAATAGTGACTGCATATTTTTCGCTCGCTGGAGAATATGCAGGGGGAGTTTGGATCTATTAGTAATCAATCATTTTCCGGGAGAGATAGAGGATTGGGAGAGCAACAAAGGGCCAACCTTTCTTATGAGTTTCAGAGCCAGCAGAGCCAACGTCCCCGCAATTTTAATTACTGGGCTTCGGGACAGTGTAGAGGGCTAGTCCGACAATTTCGTGGAGCTAAGGAGTAGGTGCCATAGGCTGGAAGCCCATCCGGGGAGTCAGGGGATTGATAGCAGAGGTCAACCCAGCACTTTGGGTCTATTTCCGAGACGATTTACAAGCAGATTCCAGTAGACCGAGTTTTGCAGTTGTAGCTGAAGCTGGGCTCCAAGGGGGTCGAATTTCCGAAGTCTAAACCAACAAAATTCCTTTCTGGGTTTTTCTGGGTTTTGGGCAAGGATCACACTCCTAATTTTATAGAATTTTCTGGGCAGATATAAGGGGACAAACCGGGGTCCCAACTCAGCTAGCAACTAGAGGAGCTAAGGGGAATTTGGGCAAAAATTCTGAGGTCAACATTTGGCCAATTCCTTCTTGGGTTTTCCTAGGTTTAGGCCAAGGAGCAAGGAGCTGAAATCTCATAATTTTCTGAGCACAAGAATCAGTGATTCCAGCCCTTCGAAGTCAGCAAACAAAGCAGTTTTTTGGGGAAATGCAGTTCAATTTGGTGCAGTAGTTGTAGCAGCCTTCAGTTCAACATTTTCTCAGCTGGGTTTTGTCATGCTTGTCCATTGAGACAAGACCAGGTGCACCATTATATTTTAGTATTGTATGTTCTCCTGGAGAAGCAATAAAATGGCTCAACAGTTCTCTATTTCTAATGTTTCAATGGGTGCTTAATGTATATTTTGTTTTTTTGATCACTGGATTGTTTGCATGCTTTGTATATCACTTACATTCCTATTTAGGAACATTACATTGGAGAAGAGAGGAAAAGAGAGCTTGGAGGAGTGAAGGAGGAGGAGCTAGGAGCTTGGTGGAGTAAAAAAGGGCTTCCATCTACAAGAGCTAAAGAGGTAAGTGCAAACCCCAAACTCCTTCATTTTTTTGTCATTGTTGTTTGTATTTTTTCTCCTCCTTCCCATTCTTTCTTCTTGCTCATTTAATTGCAGGTTGTCCACCACCTATATTAATATTCCAAGATGGTGTTCTTTTGGCTTCTATGTATCTTCCACTTTTGGTTTTCATGATGGCAAGTGGGAGTAGGAATAGAAGGGAAGAAGAAAAAGAGGATAGTGGTCCCCATATGATTGACCCAATGTATGATGATGAGGAAGGGGATGAACCTAAAGAGAACACTAAAAGACTAGAGGGGCAAGATACATTGACACCCTTGTGGAACTATGTGACCAAACTTGAAGGGGGAAAAGGTGGTGTAAGCTACAAGTTTTTGTGCCCTCATGGTTGTCATGGAGGAAAACCGTATAATGGTTCATATACCTGTGTGAGGAGGCATCTTTGTGGGGTGTTGAACAATGATGACAAAAAGGGTGTCATGGGGATACATCCATGACACCCTTTTTGCCTAAATGTTTCAACTCAACAAAGAAGAAAATACATCCAAATAGAGGAGGTTGCACAACAAAAAAACAAGAAACAAAAAACTCAGTTTGAATCAAGTGCAACCTCTAGATTTGATAGCTCATCTCCTCGTGGTACTTCTGCAACCTCTGGAAGTAGAAGAACAATAGGGGATTTCCTGAATGTTCCTGGGAGGCATGATGTGGATGGAAAGATAGTCTGATTTCTTTGTGCTTGCAGTGTACCATTCAATGTGCTTCACTCTCCCTATTAGCATGATATGGTTAAGGCCATCAATGAAGCCCCAAAAGGATACAAGAGTCCCAACTATGAGAAAGCTAGAAGAGTGTTATTAGAAAGAGAAAAAGCAAGGGTTCAAAGAGCTTTGACACGTTTTACAAATTGTTGATTTGAGGTAGCATTCGATGTGCTATAGCCATGAAAATTGGTGGAGAGGCTAATGCACATGAGATTTCCAAGACCTAGAAATGGTTTGGGGAAATTCTGCCCGATGAAGGAGATATTAAAATAATTAATATTTTTAATGGGTTCCTAAGTCTAAACTTAGGAAAATAAAAATATTAATGGGTATTAATATAAAACTGGGTTAGAAGGTTCTAAAGAACATGGATCAAGCCAAATCAAATCTTAGCCATTGATTATAGATGTAATCTCGGTCGTTGAAGACTCAACAGAAAAAGTATAAGAGGAGGCTTGAGGGTCAGTTGGAGATACACTAGAGTGATCAGTCAGTTCGATTTTTTAGAGCGGGGTTCGCTAAGAGAAATTGAACCAGTAAACAGAATTGCAGCGAGGGGCAGTGAGTACGAGGTAGAGAGGCAGAGACAGTGCTGAAAGACCAGTGCAGAGGCAGAGAGGCAAATGCAGAGTCGGAGGGAGCCACGCACAGGTCAGAAGGGCCTGCGTCACCCACGCAGAGGCTGCAGAAGTGACGCAGAGGGCCAGAGAGGTTGCGTAGAACCTCAGAGGGCTGACGTAGAGGGTTTTAGGCTGTCGCAGTGCTTCAGATTGTGTTAGAGGGTTTTGTGGGGTAGACTTTCAGAATATCTTCTTCCAAATAGAGGTATTACTGCCATATTTTTTTATCTCTGTCGGGTGAGCCAATTTGGCACCCAGTGTACTCAAGAAAAGTTGCTTAATAATAAAATCCTCAGAACTGCTGCCCCTGTTTTCCCAAGTTTGGTTTTTTCGGGGACAATTGTCCAAAAATAACGATGTCCCTTGTGTGCTTGTCTATTTCTTTCAGTTGTTGATCTGTAGATGGTTGAGACTGTATTTGTTTATTTCAGTGTTTATATGGTTAAATAACTTGTTAGTAATTAAACAAAGTAGGCGAAATAAACTAGAGAATACAGATAAAATTTCTAATGGGTAATACTTAGAAATTTCAACAAAAATGAGTGCGTGGATTGTGGGGTATCCATTGTATCAGGTGGGTGGACAAATATTTGAAACCAACACTTGATAAATGTCCTTGGTGTTTCTGCTAGTGGTGCAATATTTATTACATGTCATGACTCCTCCTCCATCAGTGCAACTTCCCAAAACATTGCAGATCTCCTATTGCAATCAATCAAAGATGTTGGTCCTAATAATGTGGTTTAAGTGATCACTGATAATGCAACAAATTGTAAGGCAGTAGGAAAAATTATTGAGCATACTCATCCACACATCTTTTGGACTAGGTGCTTGGTGCACACATTGAACCTTTTGATGCATGATATTGCGAAGCCTAAAGAATGTGGATGGATTAATGAGCTTTACAAGAGAGGGAAACAACTCATTAAATTTATCACAGGGCATATAAGGGTAAACTACTTTTATGGCACTTACTCCAAGTTGCAGTTGCTTAAACTTGCAAAAACAAGGTTTGCAAGTTATTACCTCACTTTTAGGCGGATAGTGAAGGTGAGACAAGCTTTAACTAATATGGTGACCTCTGAATCATGGGAGGAAATTAACACTGATAGAGATGGTGCTAATGTAGCCAAGAACACTATTCTTGACATGTTCTTTTGGTCCCAGATTAAATATGTTTTGCAGTTCACCAAACCATTTCATTACATGATCAAGTTTGCAGGTTCAGATCGGCCAATAATTGGGGGGTGTATGAGCAAATGGATAGCATGTTGGGGCAAATTAAAGACATTATTGAGCCTATCACCTTGTACAATTATATCCGTGCAGACGTGGAAAAACAATGGGTTATGCTAAATGTTCCATTGCATGCCTTAGCATATGTTCTAACACTTAAATACTATCATCCATCATGGCTTTCAACACCAGCACTGGGGGGAGGCAGGGAGCAAGAGAAAACCACACCTAGATCTAGAGGTTCTATTTGGTTATATGAAAGCATTGGATAAATTAGTCCCTAATGAGGAGGAGGCTACCATGATACGAAAAGAGTTGAGCAACTATATGCTTAGCACTGGTTCATTTGGGAGCATGCATGCAATTAGAGATCGAGAGAATTTTCTTCTCTTGAGTGGTGGAACATGTATGGAGGTGCTACTCCACTTCTACAGACTTTGGCATTGCAGGTGCTATCACTGGCGGTAAACACTTCTTCTGCAGAGAGGTGTTGGAGCTCTTATTCTTTCATCCACAGTGTTAAAAGGAACAAGTTAAATTTAGACCGGCAGAGAGCTTGGTTTATGTTCACTACAACTAGCGATTGTTATCCCATAACTATGATGATGCAAAGACTAATAAAGACCTTAAGGTTTGGGACAAAAACCCAAAGCAGACCAATTTGGAGGATGGAATGTTGCAATTAGAGCAATTGGAGGATGCTCTTATCCAGGATGATGATGATCAAGTTGAGATGCCACCCCCATCCGGTCCCTTGGTATCCAGGTTCCATGCTTCAACACCAACAACAGGGGCTTCATCTTCATCAATTCCACAGTCACTGCCACAACTTCCAAAGCAACCATCTTCTTCATTGCCACCACGTGGAGGCTCATGTCCTGTTCATGGTGGAAGGAGGAGAGATTAGTAGGTATATTCACAATTTACTACTTTTGTCATAGATTAGACTTGTAGGCTTGTTGTGAATTTGAACATTTTTGTCTTACTCTTCCTAGTTCATTGTGTACTTGAGTCTTGGTGGTGGCCAACTGGCCTCTTTTGTAAACATTATTATTTGAATTTTGGACATGACTAATGTTGACAATTGCTCACTTGCTAGATAAGTTACTTGAATGTTTGATGATTTTATATTCTAAATGTTTTATGTTTTATAATATGCTTAAAAATTTGATGTATGTTTGTAATTGCTAGAATATAGATGGTTGATGCTCAAATAATTAATCATTGATGTACAATGGAATCATGGATACCATATCTATCTTGATTTATGTAAAAATATGCATGTTTTCGTGTCTTCTACAACTTATTTGGTATTTGGGATGGTTTTTTTGAATATAATGCAAATATATATATATATATATATATATATATATATATTATATATATATATATATATATAAGTGACCGGATTCGTCCAAACCCCTCTGCGAATCCAAATCCTGCGAATCGGATACGATTCACTTAGAATTCGAATCCTAGAACAAGATTCGACGTGTCCGTACTAAATTCATACATGAATCTCATACGAACACATCAAATCCCGATTCTGGGATTCGAATCCCCTAAATACGCCTTCCGCGGACTTAAAAACGCGTTGTTCTTTTTTGTTTTCACCTTATTTCTCATTCAATTTTGCATAGTTTGAGCTATGGGCAAGGAGCTAAGGGTTTGGAGCAAGGAGCTAAGGAAGTAGAGCATTTGACATTGAGATTCAAGCACTAGGTAAGTGCATTTCAGCTCCATTTTTTTGCATTTCTTATTCTATTACAACAGTTTGTATATGATTTTTTTTAATAATTTGTGCATGTTTTGTTCATTTTTTTTACAATATTCATGGCTCAATCAAAGGCAGCAGTTAGAGGGCAAAGGAAGGGGAAGAATGTCTCCATTGGAGATGCCCCTCCTCCCCCAATATCATCAGAGTCTGCTGCAAGTAATGTTGAGGGAAGAGGAGGACCTAAAGACAACATTGAGAAATATCCCTTGTGGAAATATGTCACAAGAGAGGATGGGACAAGCACCAAGGGGAAGGGAGGAGGCAATGTGCAATGGAGATGCAACTTTTGTCACATTGTTTTCAAAAGCACATATTTCTGTGTGGAAGGCCATTTGTTGGCTTTATCGGGTTGTAGAATTGGAGCTTGTAAAGCTGTTCCTTTACAAAAGAGGAAAGAAATGGAAAAGGAGTCCACTGTTGGTATGGAAAATGAGGCTGCAAAATCAAGAAAAACCAAGAATGAAGATCCCTTTCCATTTTTGAGGAAAGGCACCACCAAATTTTCATTTGAGAGTTCTATTGTGGGACAAGCAACAACAAGAAGAGCAATTACACTTGGTCCAATGGACAAGATTTTTCAAAAAGAGAAACAGGAAGAGCTTGATCTCACCATTGCCTTCTTTTTCTATCAAAACTTCATATCATTTAATGTTGCACGGTCACCTTTATTTATTGAGATGTGTCGAGCTCTAACTCATGGGTCTCCATCATGGTATGTGCCTCCTAGTTCAGAGAAGCTTAGAACCACATTGTTGACGAAGGAAAAAAAAGAGGTGCAAAAAATGCTTGAGCCTATTGTAGCATCATGGCCAACATCTAGGGCTAGCATTGTTTATGATGGATGGACAGATCCAGCACGACACCCAATCATCAACTTCATGGTGTTTTCCTTGAATGGTCCAGTTTTCTTGAAAGCAGTGGATACACTTGGAGAATACAAGGATGCACAATTTATTGGTGAGTTATTTATTAAAGTCATTGAAGATGTAGGTGTTGATTCTTGTGTGCAAATCATTACAGATAATACACCTGTTTGCAAGGCTGCTGGCATGATTGTGGAAGCTAAATATCCACAAGTGTTTTGGACACCTTACATTGTCCATTCATTGAACTTGGCACTGAAATCCATTGCTTCTGATGTGCTTTGGATTGGTAACATTATTGAAGATGCACGACATATCCGTAACTTTGTGCAAAATCATACAAATGACCTCACTATCTACAAGGAGTACACCAATCTATCATTGTTGAAGATTGCTGATACACGGTTTGCCTCTTCATTCATGATGTTGAAGAGGTTGAAGGAGGTCAAGACTGCTCTTGGGTCCATGGTTATTTCTGAGTTTTGGTCTTTTTGGAGAAAGACAGATCAGGTAGCCTCTAAAAGAGTGAAGGACACAGTGCTAGATGATGCTTGGTGGGAGAGGGTAGATCTAATTATTCAGATCATGGACCCTATCTTTCTTTGCTTCAAATTTTGCAATACAGAACAAAACATCCTAGGAGAGGTTTATGAGGATGGATTCCATGTGAGTCTGTGAGGAGATTATCTACAGAGTGAGTGCCCCGAGTATGAGACATCACCAGAGGCCTTCTGTGATACTATACAGGATATTCTTGTCAGCAAATGGGACAAGAATTGTACACCTTTACATTGTTTGGCTCACTCATTGAACCCAAAATACTACAGCCATGAGTGGCTGAATGGCGGACCTTCCCGCAGATTCCCTCCTCACATGGATGGTGAAATCTCACAGGGGAGGAAAGAGGCATTCAGGCGGGTTTTTCAGGATAGTGCATTGCTTGATGAGGTGGAGGATACCTTTCTAGAGTTTTCCACTGGCACTGGTCAATTTGCAGGATTTGATGTGATTTGGACAGGGGGGCTAAGAAGCCCTATTCTTGGTGGGCAAATCATGGGGCAACAAGCCCTCCTCTTCAACAGTTAGCCATGAGGCTCCTCTCTCAAGTGACTTCATCCTCTTGTTGCGAGAGGAATTAAAGCACATATGGGAATTTTATAGTGTGAAGAAGAGCAGGCTTGAGCAGTCCAGAGCAGAGACAATGGTGTATGTTTACCAACCTTCGTCTTATTTACAGGCAGAGGGAAGAGTGGTTGAGGGGAAAGACAAAGACGTGGGATGTCTTTCCTAATGATATGGGTCTGGACAACAGTGTTGAGTTGGCATTGGCCAACATGGATCTCAATGATCCAGTGCTATAGCCTGTTAGATTTGATGACGGTGATATTTTTGAGGGGTCATCCTCCACACCAACAGATGCAGAGACGACTATGGGTACAGGGGAGGAGGAGGATGTAGAGGAGAGTAGTGGTGACCATGATGATGAGGACATTGATGCTGATTCTGATGATGACTCTGAGGATTGATGACTACCTATTGCCTTGAGGCTTGTATACCTATAGTTGTTTTATATTTTCTATTTCTATTTGCCATTGGCATTGCACCAGCACTACCTATGTAACACATTTTTGATTTGTGACTTAATGAGAAAAAACTACAGGTTGTCAGTGTCTTTTTATCTTACTATCTTGTAGTTGTAACTTGTCTTTCATTTATGATATTGAATCATGGTTATGGACCACTAACATTATTTGATTTTGTATGTACTTGCATGCTATAGTGAGATCTTGTTTGAAATTTCAATGAATTATGTATCATTAATTAGAAATCTTGTGTAAAGAAATATTCTAATTTTTAATATATATATTATATTATATATAATAAAATAATTATATAATGATTCCTACGTGTCCTGTTCCGAAGGGTCAACGTTGTCGGAATCGACACTCGGAATCCCGAATCCTACGAATTCTCGATCCCGTGTAGGTGACTTAGATATATATATATTATTATATTATATATATAGTAGATGCTTCCAAGAATGCTTTTCTTCCTAGATTTTTGGGAAATGACGCTTTTGCGTCCCTGCTTCATCCCCGCTTCGTGCAATGTTGAGGATCTAACATGCATATAAAAATACTAATGCTAAGTGTAATCATAAAGCTAGTGCAACCAACATATCATCATATCAATACACATATGTTTACCAGTATGATTACTCATGTAGAAAATCCTGAAGTGAATGTCGATACATTTGTATGGAAGATGAAGCGGGTGTGAGGTGGGAAAATATGATCTCCATTCGAGGTAAAAGGAAGCCCTAAGAGAAGGAAAATAAGCCAATCTAGAAGTGCGGGGCTTTCCCTCTAAGTACACAATGGTGGAATGAAAGATCACTCTCAACAACTCCCTATCACAATCATTGTTTATAATATTATGCTTTGTAGATGCCACAAGGTCGTGATGAGAGGGGAATGAGGGGTGAGGGAAGGAAGGAATGCAACAAATAGGTTTCTCACGGTGATGGTCACAATGGAGAGGGGAGGTTATGGAGTGATCACTATCGTGAGGGTGTGTCAATGTAGATAAAGTATATTCAATGAGTGGCTCTTCCTTGACACCATACTCAGAAGGGGGAAGGGCTCATTGTCACTTGAGATCATACAAAAAGGGGCGAGGGAATCACTAGTGGAAGACTTAAGATGATGAACAAGAGGAAAAGGCAAAAGGGAAGGTGAAGTATTATATTCAATGAGTTTTTCCTCCTCAAAATCACAATCCAAAGGCTCAAGTGATTTGAATACAGAATTATATCAATTTCATCATTATTAGTATCAAAGATTGAGTCTTCCCCAAAAGGAAAATCAATTACTTCTAACCTCCCCTCTTCATGCAAGGGAAAATAATAATTCTCCTTCCCAAGGGTATCAATGTATATGTCATCACAAATAATGCCCTCTTAGCCTCATCCTCCTTGTCGGTGTCGTAAATGGGAGCATAATCAAATTGAGGCCCAACAATTTCCCATTTCTCCTTTTCAATGATGTGGAAATAGTCTCCAATGTCATCTTCCAAGGAGCTCATGGGATCACCTTCCTCAAGGTTCTCAAAAGGAGATTCATCAGGAGTGATATCCTTGAGAAAGGTAAGGTCAACCTCAACTTTACTTTCCATAGCCTCATCCTTCCCAACACGTGTCCTCAAAATCACCCTTTTCATCATGAGGACCCAAGGAGGACTCATTACTTAGATCCTCAATATCTTGATTATGCTTGATGAAGGCTTTCTCCTGAATGCTTAATGCAGGATATACTTGAAAATGTTTAAGAAAGCCACCAACGAACTCTTCAATAGATGAGATGCTCCTAGGTTCGTGATTATGCAACCATGAGTTATGACCATCGAGAGATCCCATGAATAACAATATAAGGACATCCTGGTGAACCACCTTCTTTTTTGAAGCATGTGCATTGAATCTTTCTACATTGTCAATTGCGGAGACTGGATCACCATCAAACACGGGTTCCTTGCGCACCATCCTTCCTGCGACATGATTAGGGTGCCCAAGGATGCTAGTGATGTCCAAAGTGGGAAAATCATCAAAGAAAGACACCCTATTTGAGATATACATGTAAATTATGTAGGAGTCGCCAGGGTGAATTTAAAGATGCCTAGAAAAATGCTAGCTTCACCCTACAAGCATCAACCTTAAAGTTAAATGAAGAACTAAGGCTTCATTCTTCCAATGGAGTTGCCAATAATGATATGTCAATAGGTCGTATGGGGAACAAAACACATGTATCGTGTCCCCGACAACAACGCCAAAATGTTACTGCTCAAACTAGCAGGGGTCTTAGGAGGGGATCCTAAAGGGACAACTACTAGGTTAAGAGAAACAATGGAGCGATAGCCCACTGTCACCTTAGTTAAAGCTCCCTGCTCTTTACGAACTTTCACCGATGGGAGGAGACCCGGTATGAAGGGAATCACCAGATGCAACTCTGAATTGAATTCTCATAGAGCTTGATGCAACTCTGATTATCGCAGTAGATATTAGTTGACTCCATCCTCTGACCGAACAAACTCACTAGCACCTTCTAAAGCCAAATAGCTTCACATGTAGCCATGTTGAAGCAACACCCTGAGGTGCTTTTCCTATCCACTAAACTGCCTGCCCACTCTGCATCTGTACATGCACAAAACCTGACACCATCACCTCGAGTATATCTCAACCCATACTCGATTGTGCCACATAAGTACCTCAACATATGTTATTCTGTTGTAAGTACCTCAACATATGTCATTCCGTTGTCCAATGCACTCTCTTCGGTCCCACCATAAACTGACAGAAAAATGTTGACCGCAAAATAGATGTCTGCCCTTGTGTTGACCACATACATGTGTGAACGGATGAGTTGTCTATACAAGGTCGGGTCCACATCCTTGTCCTCTGATGCATCTATCTTCCTCTTGTTAGTAATCATAGACGTGGACATGGGTCTACAGTCCTGCATCCTGAACCTCTTCAGGATCTCCATAGTATATCTCCCTTGTCCAAGGAAGATCTTCCCATATGTCTACCATACCTACAGGCCCAGGAAGTAATGCATCATCCCCAAATCCTTCATCTCAAATTATGTTTCTAGGTTCCTCTTGCAGTCCTCTATGAGCCCTAATGACGTTGTCAAGAAGAGTTCATCCACATACAACACTAGGACGACTGGCTCACCCTCTACCATCAAATAGTAAAGGTTGGAATCCTCATTACTCTTTACAAATCCCATTTGCTACAAGTAGCAACCAATATGACATATGACCATACCATGCCCTGGGAGCCTATTTGAGCCCATATAGTGCTCTTTTAGCATGCACATGTGTGTGCCCTGTCACCCACCATTTTGTGGGTGATATCCCTAGGAGATTTTTTTTTCTCCAAGATGATCCTCAACCGACAGCCACCGGACACCAGCTAACCTCTCGCACTGTTGTAGCCTGCTAGCCTCGCACTGTCCGAGGACTCCTGCACTGTAGCACTCTTTGTCGCTTCATCCGCATCTGTCTCTACCTACATCCGTCAGTCCTGCTACTCCTCTTCGGGGCTCCCGTAGCAAGGTATAATCGAAGAGGTTGAGTACCTCCACGATCCTACCCCTCATCGCTGTTGAATTTTCTAAGTCTATCCGTTAGAAAATTATTCTGTATTCTGCTAGTTTATTTCTCCTACTTGTCTAAATTCTTACAAGTTATTTAACACAGTTAAAAATCGAGATAAACACAATATAGTCACAACATCTACAGATCATCAACTAAAAGAAAACAAGCACACAAGTAACACGTTATTTTTGGACAGATGTCCCCGGAAAAACCCAATGCGGGAAAACTGGTGCAGCTATTTAGAGGGTTTTATTGTTATGCATTTTTCATAATACAACCAGGGTGCCAGAAATGGCTCACCCAACAGAGAATGCCCTCGGCAGTAGTACCTCTACCTCGGAGACAAATATTCTAGATGATAAATCACCAGATGAACGATCCCACAACAACAATTGCAGCTTCTGCGTCACCCTATCCGGCTCACCAGCTCCCAGTTTGTCCCACAAAATACTCCCAGCGCTGCCTCTAGGCCCTGCGTCAACTTCTGGAGCCTCTGCGTCAGCCCCTAGACCCTCTGTGTCTCACACACTGGCCTCTCTAGCTCTACGCAGCTCCTGGCTGCCTTTGCGTAGCCTCCAACTGCCTCTGCATCAAACTCTCTAAGCTTTGCGCTGCCTCTCTAGTACCAACTTTGCCTCTCTACTATGTATTCACTGCCCCTCGTTGCTGATCAGCGATTCTATCTCTCTTTGCAAACCCTGCTATAGAGAATAGAATAACTAATCACTCTGGTGTGTTCTCCAACTGACCCTCAAGTCTCTTCCTATACTTTTCTCGTTGGTCCATCAACGGCTGAGATTAAATCTCTAATCAACGACTAAGATTAGATTTGGCTTGATCCATGACTTTTGGACCCTTCTAACACAATTTTATATTAATATCCATTAATATTTTACTTTTCCTAAGTTTAGACTTAGGGACTCTGTTATAAATATTAATTATTTTAATATCTCCCAAACTGGGTACAATTTGTCCAAACCATTTCTCGCTGTTGGAGATCTCATGTGCTTTAGCCTCTCCACCAAATTTCATGGCTAGAGCACATCCGATGCTACCCCAAATCAACACTCCCTCTTAGCGAGGATTGTGCTCTAGTAATACTCCTCACTGAGTATCACACTGATCATCCGGCACCGGTACCTGTGCTAATGCTAGGTCTGCCCACCCAACATCCTCTCTACCGCTGCATCCTGTACTGCTGCCCATGGCACTACCACTGCCACTGCTGCATCCGTGCTGCTGCTGGTCCATACTCCCAACATTGCATCTGCACTGCATCCCCCTCTCATCATGCTGCATCATGCTACTGCACTGCAACTCAGTTACTAAGAAATAAGTAACTGATCCACCCAACTTTTGACATCCCTGTCAAGCTAGAAACACACCCGATTCTGAAGCTCCCTCTGTCGCTAACAAGTGCTCCATCTACTGACCTCTGCGCTGCTGCAACAACTCCCTGCATCTCGTACCGCTACAAACTTCTTTGTGCCATCCTGCACAATTGCAACACTCTCGTGCCTCTCGCACTATTGTAGCCTGCTAGCCTTGCGCTGTCTGGGGACTCCTGCACTATAGCACTCTCTGTCGCTTCATCTGCATTTGTCTCTACCCACATGCGCCAGTCCTGCTACTCCTCTTCGGGGCTCCTGTAGCAAGGTATAATCTACGAGGTTAGGTACCTCAAGGATCTCGCCCCCCATCGCTTATAGTCCGTCTGACTATAGCTCGATGTCTCTCCACTTCTTCTCAAGTGGCACATGAGCACTCATGGCACAATCGTCATCCTCCTCGACCTCCTTCTCCGCCTTCGCTGGCGCTGCCTTTAAGTCCGAAGCCTCTCCCTTACTCTTCTTCCTAGGACACTGGTTCGCAAAATGACCCAGTTCCTCACAATGGAAGCACTTGACCTTGGAGAGGTCCTTCTTCTTCCTCTTCTCCTGCTTTCTCGCAGATGCCAGAGCCGCATCCTCTTCCTCTTCCTTCTTGATCCTGACCACTTTCCCGCTACTACCCACCTTGCTCAACTGCTTAATATCCTCTTGGCGAAGAACCGCCCACAGTTCTTCCCAATCTGGAAGACTCACCCTGCTCAGTATGCTCTGGACAAATGTCTCCCACTCCTCGGAGACTACATTAAGTGTGGTCCTCACCAACATATCCTCATCAGGTGTGGCTCCTATGGAAGTTAGTTGGTCCCGGATCTCCTTTAATCGACCGAGGAAGTGATCTATCTGCTCCCCCTTCTACATCTGGTATGACGCAGTTGATTCTCAAGTAACATCTTCCTCTGCACGAAAGTATGCTGGTACAATTTCTTCAGGGCCTCCCACATCTCATTTGTCGTATTCTTCTCGGCAATATGTTGGACCACATGATCCTTGACCCCATCAAGGATGATGCACTAAGCCCTGGCGATTGCCTCCTCGTACTTCATTCTCAGTTGGGTCAATTGGGATTGCCACTGCTCTCAAGGCGAAGGCCTTGATGCGATATCTGTCTAGAATAGACAAGATCTTGGCCTTCCAGACCACAAAGTTAGACGCTCCGTCCAGCCTATCCTGATCTCTCAACCCATTCACGGCCATCTCACTGGTCTTCTGTCAACTCCTCCGAGTCTCTCTACTTCCCTCCTGGAAGTCCTTTGTTCGATTCCTGCTTAGTCTCTCTACTTCCCATTTGGAAGTTCTTGGTTTGACTCCTACTGAGTCTCTCTACTTCCCGTCTAGAAGTTCTCTTCTGGACTCCCTCCGAGTCCCGATTTCCCTCCTGGAAATCCTTCTACCAACGTCAAGTTGCCCCTCTCTAATTGTCTGTGCAACTTCAACACTGATCCGAATTCCTTGGCTAGAAATATGCCTCAGCAACAACTCCCTCAACCTTGGTCTTGCCCTATTAGGCACTGTTCTGACCACAATACCCCACCAGCGTCGCTCCGCAAGCTACCCACAACCTCCTATGCCCCAGCAACTAAAGGATTGAGCCATCTGGCTTTGCGCAATCCCGGCACTGGCAAATCAACTCCCTCAGCCAACTGCGTCAACTGTCCTAGCCTCTGCGTGAGCCTAATTCTGCCTCCCTTAGCCTCTGCGTTGGCCTTTCTCTGGCCCAGACTAATGACGCAACCCCTCTGCGTCACTCCTTCCTCTCTCGCCTTTTGCAAGGATCGGCTCTGTCACTCGGGACAGTTGAATCTGCTACAAATGCTTTGCTTGGATGATGCCTTCAATTTTCCTGTGATCAGTAACAACGCTCTGATACCATGTTGAATTTTCTAAGTCTATCCGTTAGATAATTATTCTATATTTTGTTGGTTTATTTCTCTTACTTGTCTAAATTCTTACAAGTTATTTAACACAGTTAACTATCAAAATAAGCACAATACATTCACAACATATACAAATCATCAACTGAAAGAAAACAAGCAGACAAGTGGCACCGTCTTTTTTGACAAATGTCCCTGGAAAAAACTAATGCGGGAAAACCGATGCAACTATTTAGAGGGTTTTATTATTATGCAGTTTTCAAAATACAACCAGGGTGCCAGAAATGGCTCGCCTAGCAGAGAATGCCCTCGGCAGTAGTACCTCTCCCTCAAAAACAAATATTCCGGATGATAAATCACCGGATGAACGATCCCACAGCAACAATTGCAGCTTCTGCTGCTCTGCGTCACTTTGATAGGGACTGTGTCACCCTATCCGGCTCACTAGCTCCCGGTCTGTCCCACGAAATCCTCCCAGCGCTGCCTCTAGGCCCTGCGTCAGCTCCTGGAGCCTCTGCGTCAACCCCTAGACTCTCTGCGTCTCACATATTGGCCTCTCTGGCTCTACCTAGCTCCTAGCTGCCTCTGCGTAGCCTCTAGCTGCCTCTACATCAACCTCTCTGAGCTCTGCGCTGCTTCTCTAGTACCAACTCTGCCTCTCTGCTATGTATTCACTGCCCCTTGCTGCTAAACACCGATTCTATGTCTCTTACCGAACCCCACTTTAGAGAATAGAATAACTGATCAATCTGGTGTGTTCTCCAACCCTCAAGCCTCTTCTTATACTTTTCTCGCTGGTCCATCAACGACCGAGATTAAATCTCTAATCAACGACTAAGATTAGATTTGGCTTGATCCATGACTTTTGGACCCTTCTAACCCAATTTTATATTAATACCCATTAATATTTTATTTTTCCTAAGTTTAGACTTAGGAACTCCATTAAAAATATTAATTATTTTAATATCTCCCAAATTGGGTACAATTTGTCCAAATCATTTCTGAGTCTTGGAGATCTCATGTGATTTAGCCTCTCCACCAAATTTCATGGCTAGAGCACATCCGATGCTACCCCAAATCAACAATAGTCCTCCTGACTACAGCTCGATGTGTCCCCACTTCTTCTCAAGTGGCACATGAGCACTTATGGCACAATCGTCATCCTCCTCTACTTCTTTCTCTGCCCTCGCTGGGCTGCCTTGGTCTGAGAAGCCTCTCCCTTGCTCTTATTCCTAGGACACTGGTTCGCAAAATGACCCGGTTCCCCACAATGGAAGCACTTGACCTTGGAGAGGTTCTTTCTCTTCTCCTGCTTTCCTGCAGATGCTACAGTTGCATCCTCTTCTTCTTGCCCAGTATGCTCTGGACAAATACCTCCCAATCCTCGGAAACTGCGTTCAGTGCGGTCCTCACCATCAATTCCTCATCTGGCGTGGCCCCTATGAAAGTTAGTTGGTCACGGATCTCCTTCAAGCAACCGAGGAAGACATCTATCTGCTCTCCTTCTGCATTTGGTATGACCGCGACTGATTTTCAGTTAACATCTTCCTCTACACTGAAGTATGCTGGTACAATTTCTTCAGGGCTACCCACATCTCATTTGTCGTGTCCTTCTCGGCAATATGCGGCACCACATGATCCTTGACCCCATCAAGGATGATGCACTTCGCCCAGGCCATTGCCTCCTCGTACTTCTCATTTTCAGCTGGGTCAATTGGGATCTCCATCACTTTCAAGGCGAAGTCCTTGATGCGATATCAGTCTACAATGGACAAGATCTTGGCCTTCCAAACCATGAAGTTGGATGGTCCATCCAACCTATCCTGATCTCTCAGTCCATTCACGACCATCTCGCTGCTCTTCTTTCGACTCCTCTGAGTCTCGCTTTCCCTTCAGGAAATCCCTCTACCAACGTCAAGTTGCCCCACTCCGATCATCTGTGCAACTGCACCACTGATCCAGATTCCTTGGCTAGAAATTTGCCCTGGCAGCAACTCCCTCCCTCTTGGTCTTGCCCTGTTAGGTATTGTTCTGACCACAATACCCCACCAGCTTCGCTCCGCAAATTACTTGCAGCCTCCTATACCCTAGCAACACAAGAATTGAGCCTCCCTTAGCCTCTGTGCTACCTTTCTCTAGCCCAGAATGATGACGCAGTGTCTCTGCATCACTCCTTCCTCTGTCACCTTCTGCACGGATCAGCTCTGTCACACAAGACAGCTGAATCTGTTGCTACTGCTCTGCTAGTTGATGCCTTCAGTTATCCTGTGATTTGCAACCACCCTCTGATACCATGTTGGAATTTCTAATTCTAACCCATTAGAAATTCTTCCTATACCATCTGGTTTATTTCTTCCTACTTGTTTAATTACTTAACAAGTTATTTACCATGTAAATACTGAGAATAAACACAAGTACAGTATCAACATCTACAAATCATCAACTGAAAGAAAACAAGCATACAAGTGACACCGTTATTTTTGGACAAATGTCCCCAGAAAAACCCAATGCGGGACAACCAGTGCAGCTATTCTGAGGTTTATATTATTATGCAATCTATCTAAGTACAATAGGGTGCTTAATCTGGCTCACCCGACAGAGAAAAATGCATGGCATCAATACCTCTATATCCGGAAACAGGTATTCAAAAAACCTGTCCCACGAAACCCTCTCCGGCACAACTGAAGCTCAGTGCTAGCCCTTCTGGCCTCTATGTCAGCCCCCTGCTGACTTGCGTCAACCCTCTGAGGCACTGCGCAGCCTTTGGGAGCCTCTGTGTCACTCCCTCTGCCCTTTGCATGGATGGCACAGTCTCTCTAGGCTCTGCGCTGCCTCTGCTGGGCTCTTCATAGCCTAAACTGACTGCTGCTCTCGCTCTCTCTGCTTCTGTGCTGGTCTCCCAGTGTTGTCCCTGCCTCACAGCCTCATACTCACTGCCCCTTGCTGCTGATCACTGATTCAACTTTGCTTAGCAACCCCGCTCTAGCAAATCAAATGACTGATCACTCTGATGTGTTCTCAAACTGACCCTCAAGCCTCCTCTTATAGTTTTCTCGTTGGTCCATCAACGGCCGCGATTAAATCTCTAATCAACGGCTAAGATTAGATTTGGCTTGATCCATGACTTTTGGAACCTTCTAACCCAGTTTTATATTAATACCCATTAATATTTTATTTTTCCTAGGTTTAGACTTAGGAACTCCATTAAAAATATTAATTATTTTAATATCTCCCAAACCGTTAGAATCTGCCCAAACCATTTCTAGGTCTTGGAGATCTCATGTGCTTTAGCCTCCCCACCAATTTTCATGGCTAGAGCACATCCGATGCTACCCCAAATCAACACTTGGATTGTATGGAGTTGTCCATTTCCTCATGACACCCTCCTTTACACAGAATCTTGTGAAGTCGCTATCTATGTACTCTCCTTCGTTATCCGTGTGAAGCACCTTAATCTTTTTCCCTGTGATGTTTTCCATTAGAGACTTGAACTCTTGTAAACCATTGTAGACCTCATCCTTGGTCTTCAAAATGTAAAATAAAAATAACATAACACTAAAAATACATAAGTATTGTTAATGATAATAAAATCTGGAATACATTTATAAATCCCCATGGGGTCAAATCCCAGATTTGCTTTTATGTTGATTTTTAATTTCCAGCAAATGGGAAGTTGCTCGTCACTTCTAATTATTGATAAATATAACCTGAAAGTGAAAAACAGACTTATGTTTATTAGTACTATTACCCACCCCCAGTGGGTGACCCTTCTAGGAGAAATTTTCTCCTAGATTTGTCTTCAACTGACAGCCAGCAATCCCTTGCAGTCACCTGATAGTTTGATGTGCTAATATTCTCTGCCACCTGAGCCAGCCATTGTGTGCCCTCGCTTATCTGTTACGACCGTATGTTTGAAGGTGCACCATCCAACCTCGAAGGTTTGATTTCTCATTATGTAATTAAGCGTTTATGCTTGATTTTCTTAAGCACATTTGGACATGGATTAATGGGGTGATTCAACAAAAAGAATGGGTTTGGACTATACTTTTGTTCCCTTACATTAACTTTAGGGTTAATCTTGTATCCTGGTCCCATGGGATCTCCTTCGCTGGCTATTAGCTTTAGGAGTGGCACTACATGGGAAACCCTGATTTTGATTGCGCCCTGCTTCCCAATACCATAGATCTTACTCCCCTCCGCTCATTACAAGCCCTTTTCACATGTTCCCCATCTGGGTCCACATTTGTCCATTGGGTCCACAAGGTTTTGGCCTCTCCTTTCCCCTTGTCCACACCTGGGTTAGGCCTGGTGTCGAGAAATCTAGGGCATCAATAGTTAGGTGATTTCTCTACTTATGATAATTGCTTGTGATAATCTTTTAACTTCATGATTTTGATCTTCTCTTCTTGAGTTATTATTGTGTTCTTTTCATCAAGACAATTATCAAAACATGAACAATAAAGAGACAAGAGACACAGTATATAGGCTTGTCAGCTAAGGCCAAAACCTCTCACTCTTTGAGAGGAAAACCCCAGGGCCCAAACTAAATTCTTCTTATAGAACCTTCAATTGGCAAATACTAAGACCATGACAAAGACCCTTGACACTAGAGTCCTCCTAAGACCAAGTCACTAGCCTCTTCTTCAACGATGCTCTTCTCCTTTTTCTCCTTGGTTGCTTTCAGAATTTTGGACTCTCTTCATCATTTTGCAACTCCTTTCTTGATAGTAGAAACCCTAGGTCAGCCTTATCACTTGAATAGACTCCTTGAAGGAGATTCCTTCTTTTCTTACTCAGCCTCCTATAGCAAAGATTTTTTACTCAAGCAAGGGTACTTTAATTGACTACAATCCTTCGACCTCTTCTTGACACCTTCAGACATGTTACCTTCGCACGTGAGAGAGTGTACTAGCCCAAAATAGTCCTCAACAAACTTCGATATCCTTCCTCCTTGATTCGCTAATGTAAAGGCTTCTTCTAGTATGTTTCTCGCACTTCTTTTGTAGAATTTCTTCACTAAATTCATGGTTTTCAAGTGAGGCTGAGCATGAGTATATATGGTCGTTGGTCCATGTCCACTAGGTCAACATGATCCCTACAGCAGGGCAAATTCATCTTCTAAGATTCTTTCTTCGTTGTAGACCGACTTGATGATAGCTAGTGACAAGGTATTGGAGGATTATTTTACATAGACAAGTGTGACTCTTTACAATGTGTAATATGTCTTCATTACAATGACAATGACTCTTATAGACTTTTATGACTAGATGACAATATTCCTAAGGGCTCACAATGGGAGCCTATACTAAAATAAAATCTCTTGCTCATGAAACCCATGATGCAAGTATTACAATAATTTTATTTTTCTTCTTTACATATCTTTACATAAAATCACAATTACATGTCTTTATGAAGACCAAACCTAGTACAATTTTCAACACTCCCTCTTAATTAGGAAGGTATCCATAATGGTACTTGGTCATTCTCAATCTGAAGAATTTCTCATAGGAAAAATAAGATTGGTAACCCATCTGTCTAGCATCATATTTAACCAGCATTATCACACAGCAAGTCCTTGACTAACAACTCTATCCACAAGATTAGAGCACAATATTGGCGAAACCAAAGATTCATAGACACCATTATCATTGTATCTCAAGGTACATACTCCAGTCGAGTGTTCACGGGGTATGACCTTCTTTAGACTATTCTTTATCTTGGATAGCTAGTCTTCAAAGAATATCGATCCACGACTACCCTTGTCTTGAATGCCCTCCCACATTCTCAAAGAGTATCGAATGCTAGATGGTTAACCAATCCTCTATTCTATCTTGCCAAGCGAAGACCAGAATGATGTGTCTATCTCTCCCTCTCAATTAGGGAGGACATATCAATCCCAATAAAGGAATGCACTCATTCCTCCAGAAGGAATGTACCTAAGCTCCCTCTTGGATTAGGAATTTTCAATTTTCTTCCAAGTAAGAAACTTATTTCTAGACTCCCTCTTAATTAGGTACTTACAACAATACCTTAGCTGCTTGAAGCACTCTTTCCTTCGATGTCATGAATTCCTTCGTCACGGAGTCTTCATCTTTTGGGACTTCTTCATAGGGTATAGACCACTCATCACTTTTAGTCATGTCATCATTTCTTTTATTAGAAAGTGATTCATCAATTTATATCTGGCTTTGCTTTATCATGTTTTCTTCCTCGGAAGGATCTTACATTCTTCTACATGATTCTTTTGGAAGACATCCACAATTCTTCCCTTTGGTAGCCTTACATAAGTCCATCCAGATATTTGTTCAAAAATAAGAAATGAACACTTAAATCAAAATTACCTTTGTGATGGTCTTTCATCATGACATCTTCTAGTTTGCATCAGCATCTTGTATACATGTTGACATCCCTCCCAAAGATATCCATGGTCAAGGATCTCTATCTTTTCCAGACTTCCATCAGAGTCTTCATATCTTTCTAGGAGAATTTCCTAGTCAAATCCTTTTGGTCTTCCAGATGTTGATCACCTTTACCATGGTTGTATATCTCATGATTTCTTTTTTCTTTCTTCACATATTTCATTCCCAGGAACTTCCAAATAGAGTTCTTTAATTGTAGTCAATCATCTCATACTCCATATGAGAACATATTATGTTGATTTCTTCTAATAAATATATGACCCATGCATTCCTACATACTTTGAGGGAGGAAATCCTTTCTTTAATCATGTTTCTCAAGATGAAACATTGACCCATGTTGCTAGCAACCATATGACATGACTTCATAATATCAAGTGTAAGCATACATGCCTCATCTTTGGGTCATCCAGACTTCATGTAGCAACTTCCCTTGAATGAAGTAATTCCTTTGATCTGCTTCTTTGTTATATCATCATACCATCATTCCATAATTTGAAATTTTGATGAAACACTTGCTTCTCCTCATGATTGGTGAACCTTATAGTGAAGATTCCATTAGAAAATCTAGACGATCTTGCATGTCCTATCCTTTAGATGTTATCTTTATTGACTAATGTATGATGAGCCTTGTCCTAGATGACTTCTTCCTTCATAAGTATCTTTTGAGCTATTAATGAGGTTTTCAAGAGCTATACCCTACATAGCTATAGATTTTGTCCTAGACATCCTTCATGCTTTCTAATATGATGCATCCTATCTACCAATCTATAATTTACGCAACAGAAGAACACCTTATAGTGAAGGAGATTATCTCAGTCAGAGTAGAGATCTCTCACTTCCTCCTTTTTAGGCTTCTTTGTTTCAAGTTCTTCCACTTCTTCAGTAATATGGGCTTCTTCCTTATTTCTCTTGTTATTGTCCCTTCTAAGTTGAGGACAATTTCTTCTATAGTGCCCACATTCCTAACATCCATAGCATTGTACCTTAGCCATGTTCTTCCTTTTCTTTTGAGGATCAAATTTACCAAACTTTCCCTTCCTTTTTGTCATAACTGCATATGCTTGATTCTACTCCTTTGATCCGACATTAGTTTTTGCCTTCAATTTGGTTTCTTCGATCTTGCATAATGACCAAAGATCCTAGAAAGGAGTGGCTTCTTTCTTTCCATAGATACTTGAAGTGAAGTTGCCCCATTCCTCTGGTAGTGCATTTAATACCATAGTGGTCATCTCTTTGTCAGACATTATTTCACCCAAATCTTGAAGTCGATCTCTTATTTCTGAAATCATCATAAAGTATGAGGCTTTTCCTTCTGCTTTTGAGATCGTTAATTTATAGAGTTCTTGTCTTAGAGAGATAAATTCTCCCACAGTACTCACGGAAAACAACTCTACCAACTTGTCATATATTTCTTTTGAAGTGTCTAATTTTGATACATATGGGATTAGAGAGTCTTTGATGGATTCTACGAGAATTCTTTGGGCCCTTACTTCCCCTTTCATGAACTTTGCAAGTGCTTGAGTATCTTCTTTGGGAGGTTTGGTTATTGACACATTGATGTGATCCATGACTTCATTCTCAACAAGGTTTAGGCCGGTTCTTTTCTTCCACACAAGAAAGTTTGAAGCTCTAATAAATTTGTTTCTTTCCTTGCAAAAAGACATTTTGATAGATTCAAATGAAGTCATATACTGACTTCATTAGATGTTGCCTTTTCTCCACTTGCTTTCTTCTTAATCTTGATAGAGATATAGGAGGTAGAAGACTGCTCCTTCAAAGATTCCTTGATGAGAGAGAGTTTGCTTTACAAACCCTTTTGAAAATGATGACAATGTTCTTCGATCTAGGCTTCCTTAGCCTTTGAGAGGCTTCTACTTCTTAGGTGAGTGATGATCTTCGAAGATGCTTCTAGCTGATCTTTCTTCCTGCTTCCTCCTTAATGATGATTTCAAGACTATTTGATCTAGGGTTTCAATATGAAGATCTTGATCTCTTGCTTGGTATTCTTTGTCTCGCTTTTGATCCCTTTCTTGAAGCTCGATCCTTGTGAGTCTCCTTGATTAGATGCCCCTTCTTTACTTTAGCACCTTAGCTCTGATTCCATGTTGAGAAATCTAGGGCATCAATAGTTAGATGATTTCTCTACTTATGATAATTGCTTGTGATAGTCTTTTTACTTCTTGATTTTGATCTTCTCTTCTTGAGTTATTATTGTGTTCTTTTCATCAAGACAATTATCAAAACATGAACAATAGGGAGACAAGAGACACAATATATAGGCTTATCAACCAGGGCCAAAACCTCTCACTCTTTGAGAGGAAAACCCCAAACGAAATTCTTCTGATAGAACCTTCAATTGATGAATACCAAAACCATGACAAAGACCCTTGACACTAGAGTCCTCCCAAGACCGAGTCACTAGCCTCTTCTTCAACACTGTTCTTCTCCTTTTTCTCCTTGGCTTCTTTCAAAATTTCCACCTCTCTTGATCGTTCTGCGACTCCTTTCTTGATAGTAGAAACCCTATGTCAGACTTATCACTTGAATAGAGTCCTTGAAGGAGATTCCTTCTTTTCTTACTCGACCTCCTATAGCGAAGATTGCTTACCCAAGCAAGAGTACTTTAATGTGACTGCAATCCTTTGACCTCTTCTTGACACCTTCGGATCTGTTACCTTTGCACATGAGAGAGGGTAGTAGCCCAAAACAGTCCTCAACAAACTTTTCTATCCTTCCTCCTTGCTTCATTGATGTAAAGGCTTCTTTTAGTATGTTCCTCACACTTCTTTTGTAGACTTCCTTTACCGAATTCATGGTTTTCAAATGAGGTTGAGTATGAGTATATATAGTCATTGGTCCATGTCCATTAGGCTGACATGATCCCTATAGCAGGCCGACTTCATCTTCTAAGATTCTTCCTTCGTTGTAGGCCAACTTGATGAGAGCTAGTGACAAGGTCTTGGAGGATGACTTTACATGAATTTAGTGCATGGGGAAAAGCCAAACATGAGCTCTACCCCTTATCATTATGGTCACCACCCTGGTTCCTAGGGCCCCTGTGAATACCCCCTACATCACTAAGGAACCCATGATTGTCCCAACCCCTGGTGGGTGATGAACTACCCTACCCTAAGGGGGAATTCACTGCTACATCTTATGCATCATGCTCTCATCCCCTTGAGCCTCAAGCAGTAAAATGAGGAAAAATCAGTAAAAGGAAAAAGGCATATGAAGAAAAGTGGAAAAAAGAAAGGTCAGGGTAACTCACGTACCACGATTACTTCCTCCTACATTTATGCACCCATGTGTGGGCTTCCCTCATCATAGCTACCCTTGTACTGTGGCATGTAGTTTGGAGCCTTTCCTCTTGGCCCCACTCTATTCCATCATTATTTCACATGACACCTTCCATTTGACAGATGTATCGTGGACCTGTCACTCCCTTAGAGGCTAAACCCACCTAATAGGGTCCATCATTAACCTCTCTTGTCAAGGAAGGTAACATTAGTAAACGTTCAAAGCCCACTTGGAAGGGCATGCCATTATGAAATGTTTGTTTTTGCCCTTGATTAGCAAGTTGATTTACTCAATTATACTAATGAATTATTGTACTGGAAGATGAGGAGACACATTGGATATTATACATGATTGCAGGTGGGTCTTCATCTTAGACTTGGTCTCCCTATACAAGATCCAAGCCCTCCAAAGGGTCATAATGGCACTTGTAGGGTGAGCATTGAAAGCTATGGATTATGAAATGTTTGTTTTTGCCCTTGATTAGCAAGTTGATTTACTCAATTATACTAATGAATTATTGTACTGGAAGATGAGGAGACACATTGGATATTATACATGATTGCAGGTGGGTCTTCATCTTAGACTTGGTCTCCCTATACAAGATCCAAGCCCTCCAAAGGGTCATAATGGCACTTGTAGGGTGAGCATTGAAAGCTATGGATTATGAAATGTTTGTTTTTGCCCTTGATTAGCAAGTTGATTTACTCAATTATACTAATGAATTATTGTACTGGAAGATGAGGAGACACATTGGATATTATACATGATTGCAGGTGGGTCTTCATCTTAGACTTGGTCTCCCTATACAAGATCCAAGCCCTCCAAAGGGTCATAATGGCACTTGTAGGGTGAGCATTGAAAGCTATGGATGGGCCTCCAACATTGCAGAGCATTGATTGCCACACCATGGGCTTCTTCACCACCACCACATTGCTTGTTCATGCCCCAACCATACAAAGATGATGATGCACTTGGACCATGTTGCCCAGTTGGCTACACACTGCACTCAACACTTGGCAGCTAATCCAGGGCCCAAAGGAGTTTGTCTCACCCGAAGAGGCATGGGAGGGCATGTGTCATCTTCTAGCCCTCATTGACGGAGCATCGACTTGACCTTGAGCCACTTGGAGACCCATTTGGAGCCCACTAAGCCCAACTTGGCCCTCACCCTCATTCTTAGCACATGAGGCCTCAACACTAGCCTTAGAGAGCACTTCACATTAATTACATGTCGATTTGGGGTAGCATCGGATGTGCTCTAGCCATGAAAATTGGTGGAGAGGCTAAAGCACATGAGATCTCCAAGACCCAGAAATGGTTTGGGCATATTCTAACCGGTTTGGGAGATATTAAAATAATTAATATTTTTAATGGA
>APFE031216623.1:100482-111381 GCA_000404065.3 Pinus taeda | reverse complement strand
CGCAACTCCTCATATGTGGCACTTTTGTACCCTGGGCCCACAACAGCAATAGCATCACACATTGGCTGCCAATATGGATTGGTTTTTGTGATGCTGAGAGGTAATTCGCTCCAAAAATACACCTCCCCATGACTCTATCTGCTTCTTGCTTCTCCTTCTTTTTAACAAGCGATTTTATGCCAGGTTGTGCTCCAGCTCTTGTTCATGGAACAAAAAATGATGACCTTGCACTTACACTAGGAGTACCATGTGATGGTGTGCCAGTTGTGGAGCCCCTCCCACTATGCCCAAATCCGGAGCCCCTCCCACTAGGCCCAAATCCAGTATCCTCAACACCAAAATCAGGAGAAGGTATCCCGAAAGATCTACTTGCACGTTCAACTTTGTTTCTTTCCGCCTCTTCCTTCTTTCTGTCCTTGTCTTCAATTGCCTCAAGAGCTTTTCGTACAAGCTCCGGACTAGAAACTGTACAAAGCCCAACATCATGTCCAGGCAGTTTAGCGAGATGGTATTTCAATCGCGTAACCCCGCCTGTCATCGTAGCCCCACACAATTTGCATGATAGATTTGCCCGACTCACACCATCAGGGGTCCCATACTCCCAAAATGGGTCCAAGGCTTTTGGCATATTTGTAATTGTAGTGGGCTAACTCAAAAGGAAACCTATAGCACCAAAAAAAAATTGGAATTAGTAACTTAATAAATATAAATTAACTGTAAATTAACTATAACCCAAATCAGTCACCAAGCAAGCAATGAAAGCCCAATACTTATGAATCATGATTGTTATTCTGCTTATTACTATTATGAATAGAGTGCTTTTAGGGTTATTTTATTGTGTTTCTCTTGAGATTAGGGTCTGCAAACAATTGCTTCAGATCTGAAGTAGTGTGACAGTCACCAAATGGGCTACAGTGAGGATGAACAAGGCCTCAAGGGCCTGCTGCCTAGCCTCAAAGGACTGGTGTGCTAGGATAAGGCCTCAAATTGCCCAAACCTTCTCCAGCCTTCATGCTATACTTGGAAGTTGGCATACACAGTCAAGTGATTGCAGATTGTTGGGACAGTGAATATAGCAGAAGCTGTGGAGTTTCTCATGTCTCTTTGGCTCAGTTTGGCAGCCCATTTATCACAGGTTCCTTGCATCAATTGACTTGTCAAAATCTACAGGAGGCTCGTGGGCTTTGAGCTGGGTTATTAGCATCCACAAGGAGGCCGAATATTGGATTTAATGATGCCATATATCATGACCAAACAGCCTGAAATCTGAAGCATGCACTTGTGGATTCTACATGGGTTTAGAACCATATTTCTCACTGCAAATAGAGGGACACAGCCAGCAGCCATATATTTAATAACTGATATTTATTAATGGAATGAAGAGTTTGGGTCAAAATAACCACTGGGGAAAAAACCCCAACTAATGTAGTTTTAGCAAGTCCATGTTCTCAGAAATAATGTTTATACAATGGTTGAGGTTACCGAGTGTAATTATTTGTCAGAGGGGACAGGGCTTGTTCTGCTGGTAAAGTTTATTGCCGGTTTCCTGAGGTTACTGGTTAGGTTATTAGATTATAATCAAGACTTTAGCAAGAGTGGGTAGGTATGTTATCCCCTGTAGCTGCTTTGCGACATTACTTTTTGGTATAAAGACACAATATTCTTTGATCTATTTTCATGTATTCTTAGAAGTAAATGTGGTTTTAATGAATGTGGCCGAACGTTGAACAGACTGGTTATTTGTACATATTGATTGTTCCCAATATGCTAAATAATATGTTTTGCAATGTGTATAGAATCATTATTAACACATAAAATTTAAGTTTCAAACTCAATATAAAATCGCTATGAATCATGATGACCTGTGGTATTGCAGCTGCTGGTCCGCTGGCGGTTGGAGAGTCCGAGCTCGGAGCACCGGCAGTGGTGGATGGGCAGTTTAGAACCCTTGTCACTTGTGGACAGGCACCGGCCGGCGGCAGTCGTGGGCACTGGGCAGTCGATATTTTGCAGTCGTGGGCAGTCGGTCCGACTCGGGGGTGAAAAAACGATATGTTAAAACCCAAAAACGAAGACCACGCGTTTATAAACCCGCGTTGTAAACCAGCCCGCGATATTTACGAATTTATCGCGATAAATTGCAAAATATCGCCGATTTCTCGTCAATCTCGCGCGATTTTCAAAAATAGAATTTATCGCGATTTTTAATTGGCGATATTTCGGATAAATGAAAATATCGCGATATTTGAAAATATCGCCGATATTTCGGCGATATTATCTTCACTGCTTTTGTCCATCAAAGTGTTGCACTTTCAGCACCAATCTTCACCCAACCTTCAGCTCTTCTTTGTCACTTCAAGATTACCTGTCTAGGGCTACTTTGGACATCCACACACTGCCCTCCAACAGTCCAAAGAGTCCCAATCATTTGCCGTGAAATCTGCTCCTAATTGAAGTCTTCTTTCCACCCAAGTCAGCTTCAAATCATGGCTTCCACAGGCTGCTCAATAATCTGATCCAAATCTGGTCAACACATTGACCCAATACACAACAACCTTGCCTCCAAATCTGTTGTCCCACACTGCCCTTGACTGTTCCGGGTTAGTGCACTTTAGCACACTGCAACAGCCCTCAAACAATCCCTGAACAGTCCTCAAACAGCCTTCAATCCCTGTGGCCCACCTTAGTGTGATCCCTCTGCTTCCACGCTGGAGATTAGGGCACAATACAGCCCCAAAACAGTCCCACGCAAGTGCTTTGCTGTGGTGGTATAGCCTGCGGCCTACCACACAGCCTACCTGTAACTTACGTTCTGCCCAAACAGAGTTCTCTTGCCCATTAGAAGTGCCACAACAGACCTGCCCTTCTCCTTACCTATCGGCCTTCCTGCAAGTGTGAACAGACTTCAATGCAGTCCCCAAAAGGCTCCTACACTGCCTCTTTCCCACACTGAAGTGTCCTCTGCCTGCAGCCCAATCTAAGGTAAGAAATTCGAGTTCCTTTTCTCCTCAAACGAGCTTCCCATATGTAATGTGTTGCACAAATGGATGAGGGAATGTCCTCCACTCCACCTCCTATATATACACATAAGGAGAGGTTCTTTGAATGTCATTCTAGGGCTGTCCAATTTGTCAAGAGGCTTATTTAACTCAAGCCGACCTTGACACATATGGTGTAAACCCACTCATGATCTTCAAAAATTCATATATTCAGTTCTAGAGCTCTGATTTGGGTTATCTTCGAAGCGTTGGAATCGGCACGCCAAGCTCTATCACCTCAAATTTTCTCAAGTTCAAATTCTTCATGGTTTTGGCCCAAATCCCGATGGGTGCAAAACCCCTACCTTGGGTTCCAAGCCCACAAGCAACCCTTATGGTGCTTTGTCCTCCAATCCCCGAACCCTAGGGCTTGGAGTACCTCCCAAGCTACTCAAAAATCAACAAAGGGAGGGTGTTCAAATAAATGTTAGCTTATAATGGTCAACTAGATAAGACTTGAGCATTAATAAGTCAATTCAACTTTAGGTTAGTTTATGCTTTTATGTCTTGTTTCACTTTATCAGTGTATCCCACATTCATGAAGTGAATTAACTCTATTTTATTGTAGCCCTATATAAAAAAGCTTATGTTTTCTCATTTAGAGATACGATATAGAGAACTCTTTTGAGTTATATTGGTTTCTTTGTGTTGATTTTTGGTAGCTACAGTCCGTATTCATATCAGCCCTTTTAAAAGAAATTAAAAATATTATTTCTGAACTCATTTAGGCTCCAAACAGCCAGGTCGGCCCCACCAGTTGAATGGGTTTCCATTTGACTCTTGGTCAAAACCCACCTACTTTGACCACTATATATACACCATTCAACCTCCTTCTTTAGCATCAATTTGGATCTCATAAAAAATCATCTAATATTTTGTTCACACGTGCAAAGAAGAGAGAGAAGAAGACCCAAATTAATGATTTTGCTTGTGATAAGTGTACATTTTTACTAGGGTCATGATGGAGGAATTCAACAGTCAATGCCACCAACATTGATGTACATAGAGGGCTTGGTGCTCTTGATTAAATGTTTACTTGATGGAAAACAGTCACAGTATCCTCACAGCTCAATCCCCTCACTCATTTTTAAAAAATGAGGGTTAAAATAGCAAAAATTTTGTATAAGGTGGACCTGACCGAGATAGGTCGATAATTCCCAAATTATCACAATCTCTACCAGCGATATTATTGGCAAGCTGAGTTTCAGCAATAATATCGCAATAATGCTGATATTAACGCAATATATTGAACACTGCTAAAAGGTACTTATTCTTGTGATTATTGGGTGAAACTTTGGTGCTGATCTGTATTTCTGCTGTAGCATATTATCATTTCAGATTTAGCACTTATTAACTAACTCCTAACCCTCATTATATTAAGATCATTTATGCCCTAACTTCTCATCGAATATTCTTAAGCCATTTTATCATTTGGCATTGGTCTATTTAATTGTATATATTGTGGTGTGAATTTGTTAAAGCGAAACATATTGTGCATTGCAATGATATACTTTACAGGTTCATTTCCATAGATTGTGATACCCAGAATGGCTTCAAGGACCTGGCCTAAAGTGAAGCGAAAATTGTGCTCAGGTGATGGTGGCACATTTCCCAAGTGAGCTTACCCCTGTAGCACCATAAGTTGGGACTTTCATAAGGTGCTAATTTGGGTGGTATTCCTGGTTTGAAATTGTTTCATCAGTTAGCTCTCTTAAACAGGATGCACCCTCGCACTCCTGAAGGGATGATGTGCAGGGTGTTTACATATCTAAAATGAAAATGGAAGGTTTAAATACTGGAAATCCTGAATATTCAATCAGATCAACTGGAGACTGAATCAGATGACAAGGAATAGACTAAAGTCAAAAGGAGAAAGGAAAAAGAGATAACATATTAACAAGCCAACCTATGATCTCTAGTCAGAAAAATGAAAAGGTCAACTTTTTCCTTGAATCATGTACATCTGTTATATTTGTATAAAAACGTATGAAAGTCCAAACCTGGATGTCGATAGAAGTTTTCAGACAGATGTAATTTATTCAGGTTTAGTAATTGCTAGAATAGTATTAGTAAGTTAGGTTTTAGTGATCTTTATGGTTTACAGCGTAAACTGAGACACCCTGGTTGTGAGAAATGTAGTGCTTACACCAGTTTCATGACTTTTAGATAATAAAAAAATTATTGTAAGAAAAGTAAAAATTTAATAGATATATATATAGTGGCAATAGGTGAGAATAAAAAGAAAATCATCCATAAGTTCTATTCCAAAAAAAATCACCTGCAAGTCCCTGATAAACACTTCTCCTCCATGTTGATGTTAAAGCTACATGGTAGTATTTCTCGAGCCAAGGCGATGCCATTTTCAAGTTCATCCAGTATGGTCTGCAAATTGAGACCCATGAAAGCAAAGTAGCAAGCACTCTGGGAAGGGAAAATGACAAACATGTTCAGCAGTCCTCTTAATGTAATGACAGAAGAAACATACAAATGACCTTGACCAGTAAGAAAGTTACTTGAGTAGCATATCCAGCAATTATAGAACTCTAAGAAACAGAGAACTTGGCTCAAGCTGCTACAAAATATCCCAAAAAAAAAATAAAATCGTATTCCCCAATACTGAAATGTGAAACATGCAAATGACTTTGACTTGTAAGAAAGTTACTTGAGTAGCATATCCAGCAATTATAGAACTCTCGAAACAGAGAACTTGGCCAAAGCTGCTACAAAATATCCAAAAGAAATTCTTATCCCCAATACTGAAATGTGAAAAATACTTACCAAAACACAAAGGGCACCTGCCAATTCACATGAATAATTGCTGATAAATTTCACTATACGAGACGCCAATCCAGTCTGAGGGGGGGCAAGAGAGTACTTCTTAGTGCAGACTGGGCATCTGTAAAACAAAGGCAGAGGGGTAATTTGAAGATAGAAATGACTTTCACATGTTTCCTCTTTCAGATTTTAATTAACAGAGATATTCCTTCAACAATTTCTGAAAAGAAAATGATTAATGCAATATCGACTCAAATTCAATCTCAAAATTTTCATATGTAATATAACAATAATCTCAACTTGAACCCATATGACTTCCCTTCACACACTGCATCAAATCTGAACAATTTCCAATTCATCACAGTAACAATCAAGTTTCTTGCTACCATAAAAGACACAGTGAAGGCCCCTGCCTATCTCAAGCCTGGACTGTCCTTACCAATGTTGCACTAATTGTTATTGGTATTAATTCGGCACGGGAAAAAAATCGTAATAATCGGAAAAAAATCAGTACTAATCGGGAAAATTTCGTTTGGTACAAAAATATTCATTTTTTTCAAATTTTTTTAATATCTAAACCATCTACAACATAAAATAAATACATTGATACATAAATATGATAAAAGAACTAATATATAAGATGTTTAATATCATTTCTAGTGCTAAAATCACAAATAACAATGAATCATGTCCTGAATAGTAAGCCCTAACTCCTGAGTCCCAACTCAGCCTCAAAATATCAACAAAAAATATAATAATGTACCTCATGAGTCATAATGTCATATACAATGAAATGAACAAAATAACTAAAGTCTAATACTATTGATTTCCTCTGCCCCTCTTGCGAGAAAACGCCATAGCTTTCCCTTTCCCTCTAGATGTAAACGCTGGTGCTAGTGGAGTTGGCAGTGGAGTCTGTTGTGCTCTAGAAGCTGAAGAACTAGAAGTAGGAGCTATAGGAGGTAGACCACGTCCTCTACTGGTGGCAGGGGTAGCCCAGGCAAGTGGTGTCACCTCCTCCTCCTGTTGCTCCAACTCCTCCTCCTCCTCCTTCTCCCCCTCCACTACATCCTGCACTAACCAATTATCAACAGATTCCATGAGAGGCCTTACGGCCTCAACCCTCCATGCAGCAGTGGTGTCAATCCCATCCAATGAGATGGCCTCCATATCAGGTGCCCTCTCAAGTTGTCTCACCCACAATCGAAGATTGTAGTAAACGTAGACCATATCATTAAGTCGCTGGGACTCCAACCTGTACAAAGATCATGAAATAATAATTATAAAAAAATATTGTTTAATGAATTCAAAAATTTATTTGGAAATTTGCAATATTTTAAATTTTTAAGTGTTAACCTGTTGCGCTTCTTGTTGTGTATTTTTTCAAATACACTCCAGTTGCACTCACATCTTGAGAAGCTACATGTTTGGCTGAGGATTCAAATGGCAAGCTTTTGCAGAAGGGGTACCCTGGCACCATACATTCTCCACCATGCATCTACAAAAGAATTACAAATAAAATTTTAAATAAACATAAGAAAAAAAATGGAATTTGAAGAGACAATGAAATTTGAAACAAACTAAAAAATACCTGGCATTTTAATCGTCCTATCAGTCACAGCCATGTCAAAGCCAAATGTGCCACCTGCCATTTTATATGTCTCAATTTCTTTAGAGATTTTTGTACGTTCTGCTGGAGATTGCACCATCCTCTGGACACAGGTTAAAAATCCATCCATGATCTCAGCATCAAATACGAACCCACATGCGTAAGAAAATGTGGGGTTCAGGAAAATCCCAGCAGCATGAATGGGACAATGGAGTGTGTTGTTCCATCGTTCATCAATCACTCCCCATGGGAGGAGTTGTCTCTGAAACTCCTCATCTCCCTTATCATCATAGTAGGCCCCAATGGATTCTTTGGCCCTGTCCATGGCCTCATACAAATAGCCCATTGCGGGCTTCTCACCATCAACTAACCGAAGAACCTTTATCAAAGGTTCAGTAACGGCACACACTTCCTGCACTCCCGCCCAGAAGTCTTCTTGGTATGAAACTAGTCTGCATATGACCTCTCCCTCTAGTTTGCGGCTCATTGGCAAAGCACGACACTCCTTCGAAATAAACATTCTCTTCACATCCCACATAGAATTCAAGAGGGATTGAAGAGATATGAAACTAGTGGCAAACCGTGTAATGACGGGGCGCACCAACTCTTTGTTGTTGGTGAATCTTCTCATCAAGCTAAGCACAGATGTATGATTATATATAAATTTTGTAATGCTTTTGGATGACTCAACAATATCTTTGACAAAGGGAATTTTCCCTATGTCCAACATCAAATCAATATAGTGTGCAGCACAAGGTGTCCAAAATAATGTAGGATGCCTCTCCATAAGCATCCTGCTAGTAGCAACATAATTTGCAACATTGTCCGTTATGACTTGGACAACATTTTCTGCACCCACCAAAATAAACACATCCAGCAAATCACATAAAGTTCTTGCATCTTTGATTTGTGCAAATGCATCAATAGATTTGATAAACATAGTCCCCTTGGGACAACTAACCAAGAAGTTTATAAGGGTTCTCCCCTTTTGGTCAGTCCAACCATCTTACATCACAGTGCATCCTATTTGTGCCCATGATCCCCTAAAATCCTCCAATCTTTTGGTGCAGTCAAGCTTTTCATTTTGAAGAATCTGGCCTCTCATGTCATGATAAGAAGGGATTTTGTACCCTGGGCCAACAGTTGCAATAGCACCAACAGCAGGCTGGAAAAATGGATTATTCCTTACAACGCTGAAAGAAATATCACTCCAAAGGAGAAATTTTGCCAACAACTTGTTAGTTTGTTCTTTCTCAGTTTTTTTTAGCATTGAACTGATAAATGGCTGTGAACCAGGTGTGGTTCGAGGAACAAAAAATGATGAGGCAGCAACCGGGTTGGTTGATGCTGCAGTAAAACCATTGCCACTTCCTTGTTCAGCTGACTTTTTTAGTTGCCTCTTCATTTCTGCTTTGGCCTCTCTATTGTAGCCTAAAGTTTCCAATGCTTTCATGGCTCTTCGGATGAGTTCAGGATTTGTGTCTGTGCAAGGCCCTACATCAAATCCAAGTATTTGTGCAAGGTGATACTTCAATCTGTACACCCCCCCGGACATATGGTGCCCACACAACTTGCAAGACAAGTTCATTCTATCATTCAGAGCATCAAGTTCACCAAATTCCCAGAAAGGGTCCAATTTCCTTGGCATGTTTGATTTTGAACTTTGAAGTTGAAAACTTGAATGGTGTTTCGGTGAACCTATAGGAAAATAAGGATTACAATTTAGTATTTACAGGTTACAAATTTACAATTTAGTATTTTACTATTTACATTGTACAAAAACTAAAAAAAATTACATACAATTTAAGAAACCCCATTTCAAACCCAACCAAAAAAACTAAAAAAAAAAAAATACATTGTACAAATGTCAAAAACCCATTCCACACCCAACCAAAAAAACTAAAAAAAATTACATTGGACAAATGTCAAAAACCCCATTCCAAACCCAACCAAAAACATAGAAAAAACAAAAACAAAGTTACAAAACAATGAAAACACAAAACTTTAGTGCCCATACCGATTTTATGGAGATAATCAGTGTTCCACAGGGACTCGCCCCCCCCTAGGGGTCTAGTTTCCTCGCTCCCCCGCGCTCCGGGGACTTGGGGACTAGTAGGGGACGTTTCCCCACGCTCCCAAAATGGAGGAAACTCAGGGGGACGTGCCAGGGAAATGTTTCCCGTCCCTGAGGGGGCGTTTCCGGAAAGGGGGACGTGGGGGGACGAGAGGGGGGCGGTGGGGGGACAAGGGGGACGTGGGCACACCTTTAATGCATTAAAAACCATTTTAATTAACTAAACGTTGAACTTAATCTTTAATTAAGAGTTAATTAACCTTTAGGGTTTTGGAAAATCGTTGTTTCATGTTATAAAACCGGCACCCTGAACCATGAACAACACACTCACAGACTTTGCAAGTTCGCTGAGAACTCCACTCACAGTGTTGGATTTCATTGTTCGGATTCATCATTCCAGAACTCCTCCCTCCCTCTGGTTGAGCGTCCTACAAGCAGTAGCTGACAGCTCCCATCGAGCATCGTGCGAGCAGCACCTCCCTTCAAGCATCGTGCAAGCAGCCTATGTGCGAGGAGCCGACTGCTACAGCTTAACAGGTTAGTAACAGTTCATTTCATGAGCTTTTGCCACTGCCGCTTGCGTAAGAATGCTTTTGGACAATCATCACAGCGTCTGTCTCAGAGCAGTGTCAACCAAACTTGAGTCTTGACTGTGCTGAAGAGTGTGAGTTGAATGCAGCGTCTCAACGTGTATATATTGTAATGAGTCATGACCCTTCTCAATGTGTATATATTTTAATGAGTCATGACCCTTTGCAATTCCATGATGGAATCCATGAAACAGAAAAATAAATTCCCTCGCTCTAGAACTTCGGTGTAGTAACTTAAAGTTTTATGTCAAGAACTAGTTTGGTAATTAACAAGCCTCTCAGGTTGAGTCGAAGTGCCAAAAATGACTTATTAAAATATTTTTTACACTAGGTTGGCAAGATCTGAAATACGATTATTAAGCTATATCAGTCCAATGGGTTAGATCTATGGAAAGACAGGCAGTTTAAGTCCACGTCACCAAAAATGGTTTCTTTTGCCACTAAGTTAGCAAGATCTCAAATTAAATTGCATAGTATATTTAATAAACAGTGCATGTATCATTATTGATTGTATTAGGAATTGTATACAAAAGGTAAATTACCTAAAAAAAGTCTGTGAATTAATACAATTTGTTGAAAGTGCAAGCTAGGAAAACCAAGACCTTGAATCGGTTCAATATGGGCTCTCCCCGTTCATGGCGATAGTAGGTTTAGGAAAAGAGCCTACTGTCACATGTTCTGAAAAGTGCATCTGACTGTTTTGTTTCCAAGAACCAATTAACCACAAGTATGGAAGTGGAACATCAATATGGTTTAAACTTTAAACTTTAATCATAATGTATGATCATTGATGTATGATTATAAATTAGAATT
>APFE031216623.1:85298-100335 GCA_000404065.3 Pinus taeda | reverse complement strand
ACCAAATTGTCATAGTGGACTCAATTAATAAATTATATTTTATATTTATAAATTTTTAAAACCCTGACGCTCCCCCACATTTCCTAAAAAATGGCAGGGAGCTTTTCCATAGGCTGCTCCCGCGCCACCTTGCTCCCTCGCCCCCTCATCCCGGAACCTTGGTGGAACATTGGAGATAATGTGTCTCCTCCTTAGCTCACTCTTCCATTTTCTCCTCCAGTTAGTTGATTTAGCTCCAAAATCTCCAAGTCTCCAAACCCCAGTGCGCCTTCTGTTGTCCAAATGACCAAAAAAAATCTCATTTTTCCCTTTAAACATGCATTGCCCGACAGGCCCGCGATTTTTACTGAAAAAATCGTGATTTTTTCGAAAAAAATCAGCTAAAAAAAATTCTAATTATATCACCCGATTTAATCGTTATTTTGAAAAAAAATTCCCGATTAGTGCAGCACTGGTCCTTACACTCTGTTAATTCAGAACAATTTCCAATTTATCACATAAACAATCAAGTTGTTTGTTGTATAATACCATAAAGGACAGAACAAAGGCTCAGAACTATCTCAAGTCTAGACTGCCAGAATAACATGAAAGTGTTTATTCAACTCCATGGAAGGGAAATTTTAGTGCCCAGTATTTGTCATTTGATTTACCTTATTTTCTTTAGTTGAGAGTTGATCTCCAGTAAAAACAACTTACATTTATGTCCATAAGTAACCAAAAACAACTAGGATCCTATAAAAACAATAGAATGTCCCATTCATCATCAACTATCAAAAGGTCAGCTATGGTATGCCTAATGCATTGCCTTGAGGAGCCTTTTAACACCACATTTGCCTCCATGAATCTGAGCGTGATGTTCTAACATATGTTCAGGGATATTATTCTATTTGAGCTCAGCATTACAGAGTTCACCATTCAGCATCAACAGTTCATGAACATTATATACAATGGATTCAACCTTATAAAGTTCATCACGCAGCATCGATGGTTTCTAAATACCTTAGACATACAAATACCTTGTTGCAAAGTTTTATTCCAGCCCTACCTTATTCCATAGTGGCAATATAAGAGTTTCAGCGATTATTTTGAGATTAGCATTGCAGGGAAACAATACATCCTGTGCTATTTTCGCATGTTTTCAGTTCAAACTTCTGTTGGAAATACTGAGAGGGGGGTGAACCAGTATTTCTCACTTTTACAATTGGTTAGTTAGTCTTCCTTAAACATTCAGATTATTCAGAGCATAAACATCACATCAATAACAGTACACAAGTTTTGGCTAAATCCAAGGGCATCCAATGCATGCTTCGATCCATTTGATAAAATCCTCACCAAATCCCAGTTTCTTCATTACAGAGAATAAAAAGGAATGGTACACTCTATCAAAAGCATTTGCCACATCCAACTTTATTACCATGCCAGGTTCTCCACACTGTTTGCTGGAGTGGATAGCTTCTTGAACCAAAATAACAGTGTCAATGATTTGTTTATGCCTCATGAAACCTCCTTGATTTTCCAAAAATAATTCCTGGGAGAATATTTATAAGCCTGTTGGCTATTATTTTCGTGAGAATTTTATAAGCTGAGCTGCATAGAGAGATTGGCCTGAATCTGGAGAAGGAAATTGGCTTTGCTTCTTTGGGAATTAGAGCTAGAAAAGAAGAATTGCATTGCCTCCTAGTCTCCCTTCCAATCTAGAAGAGTTCAACATTCTTAACGGATCTTTCTTAATAGTTGCCCAGAATATTCTAAAAAAACAAATGGGAAAGCCGTTGGGCCAGGGGCTTTGTCAAGGTCGAGAGACCACATAGCCTTGAATACTTCCCCTTCAACAATCGCCCTTGTTAACTAGGAATTATCTAACTCTTAAACAATTGGAGGAAGGGCGGAAATAAAGGAATGGACCTCACCTGGATCATTTTCTTTGTCCTCCGTATATAATCTCCTGTAGAAATGATGTGCCTCCTACTTTATCTCCTCAAAGGTAGTCAACTTTGGCTGATCTTCCGAAATTATTTTCTTAACACAATTCCTTAACTCCCTTGCCTTTGCCTGCTTGTGGAAGAAGGTCGTATTCCTATCTAAAGCATTCAACCATAGACTTCTAGACTTGCGGCGCCAATACTCTTCCACTTGCCTGCTGAGGATTGAGATTTGTTTGCTTAGCCTTTTTTCTTCCTCAATGAGACCCTCAGTCACCTCTTCAACTTACATTAGAGCATGATGGGAAGCAAGATGTTTAAGGAGGCCCTTTTTCCTTGGTCTGGGGATTTAAAATTTGATTCAGCCCAAGATCGCAAGGCCTTCTTGACATTCTTCACTCTAGACTCTAGATTCCCATGCTAATGTAGGGGAGCCCCTTACCAATAGGGACAAGGCTTGGATAACTAAATCTTTCACCCTTGAGAATCCAACCAAGATTGAAGCGAAAAGGGATAGGACCCAAGTCCTCCGGAGGGTCGATGATGATATCCATTGGTTTGTGATCGGATTCTCCTCTTGCTAGAATTGACGAGAATCTTTCTATACCCCTGACCAACCAATTTTATGGATTAAAAACCTGTCAAGTCTAGCCGCTATATGCTCACCCCCCACTCTTCTATTGGTCCAAGTGAACTTTCCCTTCTTTGGAACAATGTCCATGAGAGCCCATTCACTAAGGATATCCTCCATACGCTCCTGGAATGGATCTCTAACATTTGAACCTCCCCACTTCTCTGAGTAGAAAAAAACTGTGTTGAAGTCACCTCCAACAATTGAATCATTGTGCCACTGGTCCTCCTTCAACCTGATTAACAAGACCCAAAATTCCTCTTTATCACCACAACTAACAGAGCATATATATTGATGAACAACATCACATCTCCATTATTCTTATCTTCTAATTTGACAACAATCTAGAACCTAGATTTAAGGCTTAGTTTTAACGAGAACATAAAGTTAATCAAGAAGGTGTTAAGACCTCTAGAGGCTCCAGTCGAGCTCTAAGCAACCAAAGAACTAGAACTCCAAAATGTTTTGGCTAAAACTGACATTTCTTCCTCTTTTAACTTCGTTTCTTGAAGGAAAAGAACTTGAGGTTTTTCTGACCTTATGAGGTCTTTCACAGCCTGGGATTTAATAGGATTTCCCAGTCCCCTTATATTCCATGTGACAACTTTCATCATAACTTGGAGGCCTTAGAATTACCACCTCCTAACCTAGTCGATGCTTGCTCCTTGTTACTCACGTTCTTCAGGATTTCCATTATCTGAGAATGATTTCCCATCTTTATGTTTTGTTCTACCTTAACTTCTTTAACATCTTTGCTGGTATCGCAACCTTTTCCCTTATGGTTCTCTATTACCTACTTGGACAAGTTGCTATTCTAGTTTAATCTATTTTTGGCACTCCTTGTGAGGAGTTCAAAACTTTCTTTCACTTGTTCTAGGGATTGTGGACCTTTTTCCACCTCCCTCTGGACTTGAGAGATGGAAGCAATACCCTGATCATTGGATTGAGCCAGGCTTGCAATCAAGGCCAACTCAGACGCATGAAGCTCCCTGTCTTCTTCCTCTTCCAATTCTTCCATTGGCATTGCCACAACATTGCCAGACACCGGAACCTCTTGCACAACCCCTTCCTATGACAGGATGTCAAAGGGATTGGTAGACGTAGAGGCCACATTCTAACCCGAGGGTTTGATGCTCTTGGCACCACCTTTGCCTTTGGAGGAGGGCCTTTTTTGAGATTTCCATTGACCATCGTTCAGAGGAACAAAGTCTTAAAAATTTTCAGAGTTATTATTCTTCTTGCAGTCACAAGCGAAGTGGCCATACTCGTGACAACTCTTCCACTTGAAGGGGAGTGTGAAAATTCCAAAACCAGAAGCCTATTACAACAATTGGAATTTATTTTCTAACTGTTAATTATTTTAACAATTTATCTGCTACGACAAATATCAAATAAATCACACTGCAACCTTCACAAATAAAATACTACGGAAATAATAGCGATGGAAACTGAGAAAATACTACCACACACACATAATAAAATTGACACCGTTATTTTTGGACAACTATTCCCGAAAAAACCCAATGTGGGAAAATCGTTGCAGCAGTGAGGATTTTTATTATTATGCAACAGTGAAATTCTTAGTACAATCTATGGATGCCCAGCTGGCAATCTAAACAACAAGAAAATATGGGCAAAGTTATCTGAGGTAATTACCCTTCTTCCACAAGCAATCTCGGCACAACTTCTCCTCAAAAACTCATCCTCCTAGACCCTCTACACTGCTCTGCGTAGACCCTATGATGTCTAGTCTCCGAACTTCCTCTGATGAAGTCATTATGCATATCTCTGCTAAGGAAATCGCTTCTCCGACACTCTAGACCCTCTGCCCGACCTCTAGAACTGAAAACGAATTTCTCTCCAGCTAAGTCGAATTTCTTCTTTAAAGCAACTGTGCAGTCCTTTTCTCTTCCTCACTGGGCATAACTCGATCCCTTACTGCTGTCTCTCCAGATCTGGAAAACTTCCTTCGGATCACTGTCTCTGCCCCTCACAATCTCTGCTTCGATATTTGGCTCTACGACAACTGTTGCTGCTCTCTGGAAATCGATCTACCAAGGAAATTGAACCATTGGTGTCTCTTCTCCAAGTGCCCATCGACTTCTTATAATCCTCTGTTGGGTTTCCAACGGCTAAGATTAAATCTTAATCAAGGGCTAAGATCATTTTAAAGTCGATCCGTGTGATTTTCTAGATGATTCGTAGCTTGACTTAATTAATTCTGACTAATTAACCAGTTTTCCTAAGTTTAGACTTAGGAAACATTAAAAAATAGGCTAATAATCTAATTAAGTCATCTCTAGGTGGAATTTCCAAAAATGATTTATGGGTTTTGGAGATCTCACGTATTCTAGCCTCTCCACCAAATTTCATGGCTAGAACACATCCGATGCTATAGAAACTAACACTCCCTCTTAGCGAGGACTGTGTTCTCTCTAGTGTTGCACATCCTACCACAACACACAGTCTCTGTATCACGTCTTGTCACGTTGTTGATGTCTGGCCAAACTGTCCATCAACCACTACGCAACTCTAATGCTACATCTGTGTTGCTGCTAACACTGCTATACTGCTACCAATTTTGCATTTGCACTGCAACTCCCTCTCATCTGTTGTTGCTGCAGCTGCAACTACTGCAATTGAAAAGCATCCAAAACACTGAATCATTTGTGTTTAGTATGATGCATCTGTCTCCCAAGTCTCTAGCTGCTACTAGCATCTGCACTGTCACTGAAGAATCTGCGCTGCCACTGACTCTACTACAGAGCCACCTGCTTTGTTGACCACTACGTGTCAACGACCCATAGCAGTACACCCCCTTTTTTGCAAAAGGGATAGCACTTGATCGATGTGTCCGCGTCGTCCAGCTATCATCATCAACTTGGTTGTCATGTTATAATATAAACCCATTTTGTATGTATATGATGTAAATAGTCTCAACAGATATGTGTCATGTATGTAATTGCCTAGGTAAACCTATTTTTCTAGTAACGATCTACATTCCAGGAGGTTTTTTGTCTCACCAATCCATTCTCGGATGGTCGGCAGAGTTTTCCTTCAGCCTTACCCCAAAGCCAGAATGAATTTTGTCACCAGGATCTTAGGCGAGTCCTAGGGTTATAGATCGAGTCTGTGTAAAAGTGATTTGGGAATAATCCTAACTATTTGGTTAGGTTATTTTATTACAAATTGCTTAGTCTGTTGGAGTATATTTGTGTTGCAGAAATGGGTAGTCTGTGAAGGTATATTTCGGATGGGTTTTCCCCCTTGTGATGTAAAAGATATGAAAATAATGATATAAAGTATCTTGAGGGTTGGAAAAATAATTTATCCCCTCATAGGTTAATTAATTAAATTTTCTGGCCAAAATTAATTAAAATCCTAAGCTAGAAATTTAATTAATTATAGGTCCTAAGTAAATTTAAATTTTCCAGAGGCAAAATTCGTGGGTCCTTAAAATTCAAATTTTAAAAGGCCCAAGGACTAAGGTAAATTGATTATTTTGCTCAATTTTAGACCTTTGGCCCTTAGGGTTAAGTCAAAGTCAAAATTTTTAGGAAATTAATTCAAAATTTTAATTTTTGAATTAATTAAAATGCATTTAATTGAAAAATTCGAAATTTCCTCAATAATTAAAATTTCGACGGATGAGATTAAAAGAAATTTTGATCCTTATCAACGGTTGAGATCACTTTGACAAGGATCACTCGAACTAGTCGTTGGAAGATTTATCTTTAAATACAAGGTCAGTTGTCAGTTGAGATCATTCGATCTGGGAGTCGTGTGCTAAGTGAAAGCTCTATTGTAATCTTTTTATGAGCAATAAATAAAGACTTTGGGGTTAATTTCTGATGGTGTTACTCTTCGTGGAAATGCTGTAAGATGTGTTATTTTCATGCATAGATTTCTTTTTAGCCATTGATGATAGCTTTCTGAAGAGTGATTTGAGCACAGGTATCTTGCTCAATCGCTAGGGTTTAAATGGTAATTTAAGTTTTGAATATAATAGTAGGTATCTCTATTAAATCTGAATTATTATCGTTTTCTCGCTCCACGTTAGTGGTTGAATTGAGTTGTGCAGGAAATTCTTGATTTTTAGATCATCGGGCATTCGGGGAAGTTTTCAGTTGGACCAGCCAACTCCCCATTAGTATTTGCTGAAGAGCCTAGCTTGATTGGATCCCGGGTTTATCATAAGAAATTTTATTGTTGATGCATGAAGGGTTCTGGGCGAAGCACCTCCGTTTCAATTTAAAATTTCAAAACTTTTCTGTGCTAAATTGATAAATCTGGGTTTTAAGAGCCTTAGATTATCAGATCTGGGAGAGCAGTTGGACTCACACTCGCCAGATCTGATAGATCTGCCTTTTCTCTGCATAGATCTGTAAAAAAAAAAAACTTTTCTGACTAGGGTTTCTGGGGTTTCATTTATTTTTGTATATCCAGGTTCTGGGTGTTTGTGTTCTTAGGTACAGGTTGTAGATCTGAAGGTGAAGTTCAATTTTGAAGCCAGATCTAGGCCCTGGAGGGTAAGATCTAGTCTCAAAACCGGCTTATGCAGGGGCATTATTTTGCAGTCCAAAGGTTTCTTAAATATTTATTGAATCTGGAAAAAATTTAAAATTTTTTGGAGGGGTTTGACTAGTGAATCTCAAGCAGAAGTATAGTGTCTAAATCAGAGATTTCTGGAAAATTTTGTTGGGTTATTTGGCTACCAATTTCTTCTGTCTACTGCCTGGGGTTTGTTTTTGTGCTCCAAATTTATTTTTTTTAATTTCTGGGAAGGTTTGTCTGTGGTTGCTCCAGCTCCCCTCAGCTCCAATTAAAATTTGAAACCCATTCCATCGCTGCCCATCTTAAATCCGCAGTCATTAAAGCCCTCACAAACCTGCGTTATCGTGTGACCCCACTGCCATAGCTACCTTTTCAAACCTGTACGCAGCTCCATTTTTGTTCCTTGCTGCAACAGCTCGTTCAACCTGCAACTCTTTTCCATCAATCTGCTGCCCATAGATCCACGCATTCTTGCAACATACCACTGTGTTCATCCACTCTCCACGCTGCCATAGTAAGCCCACAGCTCCATTCCCTGCACGCAAAACCTGCAGCTTGCTAACACCTTCTCGCTACTATATCTGTGTTGCTCCTCCTTTCTCTGCGCGTCCCTCTTCCTCAAACCCTCGCTCTGCAACTCCTCGTCATCGTCGTCCTTTTGCCATCGCACTCCATTTTTCTGCTACCCGAACTCCCCTTGCGGCTCCAGCCAGCCCTCTTCTCATTCCACGTTTTCTCATCCTTGGCCATCGTCCAACTCTTTCCGTCAGCCTGACCTGCACACAACAACGAACACAAAAGCGTATTTGATTTTTTTAATTATATTTCATTAGTTTACGATCGGGTTTTATGAATTAGTTCTTTCTTTACCAGATTTTCGATTTCATTTCAAGGTTAGTTCATTAAAAACTTAAAAAAATAAAAATTCAATTTTGGTTTTTATTTTTTATTTGATTTGATCTCACTTTACAACTTTATTTGTATTCAAAATTCATAAAAATAAAAAATTTCTAAATCCAAAAAATTATAAGACTCCAAAACCCTAAAAACCTGAAAAATAAAAAATAAAAATAAATAAAAAAGAAGGGGCTTCATTTTCATTTTTAATGTGACTTTGAGATATCCTAAAGTTTTAAATCGAAATAAATTTCACATTTAAAGGTTTTAAATTTTTTATGTGGCCTCTGGCCCATTAAAAAATTTTAAAAATTATTATATCTTTTTCGATCTATTTCAGTGAAATTTAGTCTTGCTTAACATATCAAGAAATTCATCTAAGGAATAATTAAGTTGTCAATTTAAAATTTCTTCTTGGTGTCTTTTTTGTGCTAACTTGCTAAGGCTAAGATCTAAAAGAAAAACTTGTGTGATATCAAATTTTTCCTTAGTTAAATGTGCTTAAATTTTTTACATCCTAAGTTTAACTATAGGAAGGTGGTTAATTTCCTAGATTTGGGTCACTAAGCATAAATCTTTAAATTTTAGGATATAAATTGGTTAGCATTTAAATTTCGTGGTTGTTTAAAGTATTTGAATCTCTAAAAATTTAATTGTTGAGACATTGTGCATCTGTTGAATATCTTGCATCTATCTATCGTCATTGCTTAGATTATTTAATGCTCATTACATGCTAGATGTTTTGCAAATGTTTTCAAGTGATTTTTAAAGAATCTTGTCGTGGAACTATAATAGATCACATATCTCTGTTTCCTAAGCTGAATATTTGTGAAAATCTATTGACATTGATATCAAATTGCAAAGTTGCTTTTTGTTCTCTTTGAGCTAAATTGTATCAAAAAGATTTAAAATACGCTGGTGTTTTAATTGTAATATCTTCAAGAGTTTATCATTTAAGTCTTTATCTAATAAAGCGAACATCTCATTTGGGTAATTGAAGGCTTTAGCAATGCAAGTGTTTCCTCATCCTCAAATCTAACTTCTTCTCATCTTCCAGTGCATTTGCATATGGGTTAGCTTTGCATAGATAAAATTTACTTCCAAGCATAAGCTTGGTCGATAGACAAATAGATCTCCATCCGTCTTTTCTTGAGAAGTCTGTTTTAATAGTACTTAAAACCAGCGTTTCACGGGAACTCGCCCCCCCCCCCCCCCCTGGGGTCTAGTTCCTAGCCCCCCACACTCGGGGACTTGGGAGGGGACGTTTCCCCACACCCCCAAAAATCAGGGTAGCAGGGGGACGTGCCAGGGGTCGTTTCCCGGCCTGAGAAACATTTCCGAAAAGGGGGACGTGGGGGGTTGTAGGAGGTCGTGGGGGGATGAAGGGGGACAAGGGGGGACGACAGGCCCGATTTAAAAAAAAATGGCTTAAAACGAAAATTTAATTTAATTATTTGTTAAAACGTAGGGTTTTAATATTGTATGTTTTATGTTTTAAACTGTAAACCTCACACACACCTCACACCATTTGGCATTTGCGTTCGCTCATCAGAACTCCTCCCATCCTCCATCGAGCAGCATCCTACGAGCAGCTCCACGTCCTGACTCCTCCGTCGAGCAGTCCTCCAGTGAGCAACGAACAGTCCACGTCCTACGAGCAGTCCTCCAGTGAGCAGCGAGCAGTCCACGTCCTACAAGCAGTCCTCCAATGAGCAACGAGCGACACCTCTCCCCGTTCTATCGCAGGCAATACCTCTCCCTGTTGAGCAACACCCCATGTCAATTGCAAGTTGATTGTTGTGGCCCTGCATGATTCCCTGAACGCTGACTGCTGCAGGTAAGTACCAGAAGTTAGAACTATTAGTAAATTTTTTTTGTAATTCTGAAATGTGTGGCTGCGTTTCTTATTTTTTTTCATTTTTTAAATTTGTTGTATTTGATTTCTTCCTTGAGTGTTCCAACAGGTACTCTTCTCTCAAATTTGATACTGCAGCGTTTTTGCCACACCCGTGCAAGGGTTGCTCCAACACGTCAATAGAACTTAGGCTTATAGCTATGCAAGCACACCCTCAGCTACTGTTTTGGAGATGAGGTAGTCTTTGAGATCAGCCCATAGATTGATATGCAAATGGTGCCAAAATTACCATTTCCCTGTAGTCTTCACTGGGTGTAAAATGACTTGAACAATTCATTCTGACCAGTCTAGAGTAGAGACTCTACAAAGATAGCAAAGCAGCTACAGGTCTCCCAATCATCAAGTTAGACCCTTATCTAACCACAACGAGCTGACAAACAGAAAAGGACTTATGATGAAGTCTTCTTTCCCTTAGATTCTCCTGACCTTGTTGTTGAGACTACAGATGGCACCATAGGTTTATTCCTCAGGACCAAAGACACTAACTGAATGTATCGTAGCAGCCCCTCTTCCATTTGATCATAACATTAAAGCCTCTGCCTCTATTTCAGTCTCAGAATAAATATTAAATTAAAATACCCGAACAGGAAACCCTTACTTCACGTACAAGATCAAGATGAGAACAGCCATAGCACTGATTTGAGATTTCCGAAAAATGCTTTATTATTACTTCATGACAACCCAGTGGCTAACAGTACCTTTACCACTTGACCAATTCCTCCAAACTAAAGGCTTCAACATGCAAAATTCAATTTTTTTCATTTTTTTAATTTCTTTTTTAAGTTTTGAGTCTCGAGTCTTGACTGTGTTTTAAAAAAAAAAAAAATGAAATTGTTTTTGACATTTGTAAATTTTAATTTTTTTTAATTGTTTATAACTTTTTAATGTATGATGTATGATTATAAATTAGAATTTTAAATTTATATGATATTAGATAATGATATTCATATCAATGATCATGCTTTGCAACTTTTCAATTCAAACCCAATTGTCATAGTGGACTCAATTAATAAATTATATTTTATATTTATAAGTTTTTAAGACCCTGACACTAACCCCACGTTTCCTAAAAATTGGTGGGGAGCTTTTGCATAGGCCGCTCCCGCATATCCTCGCTCCCTCGCCCCTTCATCCCGGAACCTTGGTGGAAAACTGCTTAAAACGGTGACCTTGCAGTCGTCAAAGCCACAGCTCTCTGCAGTGCCAAAGGCACCGGGTATAGCGCCGGAGGCACCGGGTATGTTATAAGTTCAGGAGAGGTATTGTTAATCACACCTTAGTGTGCTTCCCCTGATTTTCTCTCTACCAATTATTACGAAATCAAGCTCAACACATAAAGGATTGAAGGATTCACAATCTAAGTAGGCATTTAACTAAAATCAACCAAGATCCCTACATTTCACATTAATTTTAGGGTCTGCATTTCATATAAGATAGTCATTCATCTAAGCAGTTGTCGCTAATCGATTACTTAGTCTTCATTTTCCTAGCAAGATCGTTGACTCCATAAGGCACTGGTATTAATCGTTTAAAATCTAATCAAATCCTAGGTCTTGTTGAATCTTAATCAAGTACTTGATCGCCTCGCTATGTCACCCGAACTGGTTGGTTCCCAACTAGTTCTTCTTCATTCCATTTTTCCATAGGGTCTACCCCCCTTAGCCTGTTGTAGGGAGACAGCTTACACGAAGAGATTGGGGATAAGGGTGACAACCCCCGATCTGAGCATTGTCGCAGTCCCTAGACATTCTATGCAACAACATTTTTGGCACCGTTTCCGAGGATAGAGTTTTTTCTGTCCTTGGTTTCTTCGACATTCATCTCATTTCTTTCCTCTCATTCTTTCGTCTCTTCCCAAGATAAGTTCCTTGTCCTTGACCCCTTGCTTTCGGGTTATTCTGAGTTAGACTTTTTTTCCGTGTGGCGACTCCACTTCCTCTATCCTCTGCAAGAGTGTATAACAGAAGACATCCAAGCAGTTTGGTTAATCCTGCTCCTGATGCTGAAAGGGCTCTCAGAGTACGATTACACAAACTCCCTTCTCGTACCCTTCTTGTTAATCTCGGACAAGACGCCCTCTCTGATATCCGTTTGCTTTTTACCAGTGAAGATAATATCGCCGAAATATCGGCGATATTTTCAAATATCGCGATATTTTCATTTATCCGAAATATCGCCAATTAAAAATCGCGATAAATTCTATTTTTGAAAATCGCGCGAGATTGACGAGAAATCGGCGATATTTTGCAATTTATCGCGATAAATTCGTAAATATCGCGGGCTGGTTTATAACGCGGGTTTATAAACGCGTGGTCTTCGTTTTTGGGTTTTAACATATCGTTTTTTCACCCCCGAGTCGGACCGACTGCCCACGACTGCAAAATATCGACTGCCCAGTGCCCACGACTGCCGCCGGCCGGTGCCTGTCCACAAGTGACAAGGGTTCTAAACTGCCCATCCACCACTGCCGGTGCTCCGAGCTCGGACTCTCCAACCGCCAGCGGACCAGCAGCTGCAATACCACAGGTCATCATGATTCATAGCGATTTTATATTGAGTTTGAAACTTAAATTTTATGTGTTAATAATGATTCTATACACATTGCAAAACATATTATTTAGCATATTGGGAACAATCAATATGTACAAATAACCAGTCTGTTCAACGTTCGGCCACATTCATTAAAACCACATTTACTTCTAAGAATACATGAAAATAGATCAAAGAATATTGTGTCTTTATACCAAAAAGTAATGTCGCAAAGCAGCTACAGGGGATAACATACCTACCCACTCTTGCTAAAGTCTTGATTATAATCTAATAACCTAACCAGTAACCTCAGGAAACCGGCAATAAACTTTACCAGCAGAACAAGCCCTGTCCCCTCTGACAAATAATTACACTCGGTAACCTCAACCATTGTATAAACATTATTTCTGAGAACATGGACTTGCTAAAACTACATTAGTTGGGGTTTTTTCCCCAGTGGTTATTTTGACCCAAACTCTTCATTCCATTAATAAATATCAGTTATTAAATATATGGCTGCTGGCTGTGTCCCTCTATTTGCAGTGAGAAATATGGTTCTAAACCCATGTAGAATCCACAAGTGCATGCTTCAGATTTCAGGCTGTTTGGTCATGATATATGGCATCATTAAATCCAATATTCGGCCTCCTTGTGGATGCTAATAACCCAACTCAAAGCCCACGAGCCTCCTGTAGATTTTGACAAGTCAATTGATGCAAGGAACCTGTGATAAATGGGCTGCCAAACTGAGCCAAAGAGACATGAGAAACTCCACAGCTTCTGCTATATTCACTGTCCCAACAATCTGCAATCACTTGACTGTGTATGCCAACTTCCAAGTATAGCATGAAGGCTGGAGAAGGTTTGGGCAATTTGAGGCCTTATCCTAGCACACCAGTCCTTTGAGGCTAGGCAGCAGGCCCTTGAGGCCTTGTTCATCCTCACTGTAGCCCATTTGGTGACTGTCACACTACTTCAGATCTGAAGCAATTGTTTGCAGACCATAATCTCAAGAGAAACACAATAAAATAACCCTAAAAGCACTCTATTCATAATAGTAATAAGCAGAATAACAATCATGATTCATAAGTATTGGGCTTTCATTGCTTGCTTGGTGACTGATTTGGGTTATAGTTAATTTACAGTTAATTTATATTTATTAAGTTACTAATTCCAATTTTTTTTTGGTGCTATAGGTTTCCTTTTGAGTTAGCCCACTACAATTACAAATATGCCGAAAGCCTTGGACCCATTTTGGGAGTATGGGACCCCTGATGGTGTGAGTCGGGCAAATCTATCATGCAAATTGTGTGGGGCTACGATGACAGGCGGGGTTACGCGATTGAAATACCATCTCGCTAAACTGCCTGGACATGATGTTGGGCTTTGTACAGTTTCTAGTCCGGAGCTTGTACGAAAAGCTCTTGAGGCAATTGAAGACAAGGACAGAAAGAAGGAAGAGGCGGAAAGAAACAAAGTTGAACGTGCAAGTAGATCTTTCGGGATACCTTCTCCTGATTTTGGTGTTGAGGATACTGGATTTGGGCCTAGTGGGAGGGGCTCCGGATTTGGGCATAGTGGGAGGGGCTCCACAACTGGCACACCATCACATGGTTCTCCTAGTGTAAGTGGAAGGTCATCATTTTTTGTTCCACGAACAGGACCTGGAGCACAGCCTGGCATAAAATCGCTTTATAAAAAGAAGGAGAAGCAAGAAGTAGATAGACTCATGGGGAGGGTTATTTTTTGGAGCGACTTACCTCTCACCATCACAAAAACCAATCCATATTGGTAGCCAATGTGTGATGCTATTGCTGTTGTGGGCCCAGGGTACAAAAGTGCCACATATGAGGAGTTGCGGGGGCCAATTCTTCAAGCAGAAAAACAGGACATCAACTCTAGATTGGCGGAGTTGAAAACGACATGGGAAGCCACTGGATGCACAGTGATGTCTGATGGTTGGACAGATAGGAAGGGTAGGACCCTTCTAAATTTCTTGGTACATTGTCCCAAAGGTACCATGTTTATTAAATCGTTGGATGCATTAGAACATATCAAAGATGCAGCAACGATATGTGAGTTGTTAGATGGGTTCATTCAGGAGATTGGTGTGCAGAATGTGGTGCAAGTCATAACAGACAATGCAGCTAGTTATGTGTCTGCCGGCAAAATGCTTATGGAGAGGCATCCCACATTGTTCTGGACTCCATGTGCAGCGCATTGTCTCGATTTGTTGCTTGAGGATATGGGGAAACTCTCCTTCATCAAGGAGGCAGTTGATATGGCTAGGATCATCCCCAAGTTTATTTATAACCATGCTTTTGTTCTTAGCCTTATGAGGAGGTACACTAAAAACAAGGAGTTGCGGCGTCCTGCCATCACACGTTTTGCCACAACATTTATTACTCTTCAGTCTTTGCTTCGATGTCAGTTCGAGTTGAAGCAAATGTTTGTTTCTGATGATTGGCGTAATTCTAGATACAACAGGAGACCTGAAGGGAAAGCCATTGAAAAAATGGTGTACTCTGAGACATTTTGGCATGGAGTAGAAGAAGCATGTGTAGTTAGCGAACCTATAGTAAAGGTTCT
>APFE031216623.1:60362-79724 GCA_000404065.3 Pinus taeda | reverse complement strand
TCATGTTGTTATTGCTTTATATGTTTAAAAATATGAAAAAAATGAATATATTATGCATTTTTTATGCTTGCCGATATTTGCCGATATTTTGCCGATATTTTCGCCGATATTGCCGATAAGATATTTTCTGGACCCTCGCCGATATTTTCCCGATAACGATATTATCAACACTGCTTTTTACTAACCCAGTCGAGCACGACATCATGGACATATTCGCCCCTTATAACTTTGCTAACATTCAAGGTTATCCCAATGATATTCCAAAGCATGGGATGGATAAATTGCCTATCTTTCAGGGCAATAATGCAATTAGTGCTAACTCTCATCTAAAATCTTTTGGTTCATGGCTGGGTAAGTATGCAAGGGCCACTGATTTTAATCGTGAATATGTAAAAATGACCCTTTTTGTTCTTACCTTGGAGGGGAATGCTTTAGATTGGTTTACAGAAAAGCCTCAAAATTCATTTGATTCTTTGCAATCGATTGTTAATGCCTTTAAGGAAAAGTATGGAGATAAGAGAGAAGGAAAGCATCTCATAAAAGCTATCAGTATCATTAAAAAGAGAGAAAATGAGGCCGCAGAAGAATTTAACAAGAGGTTCAATGATATTATTAACGAATTACCTCAAGATTATAAAACTACTGATAAATCTCTCCGCGACTTTTATATTGATGCCTTTAGCCTTGAGCCCTCTTATGAGTTAAGACGTGCTAAGCTTCCTAATTATAGGGATTGCCATGCTTTAGCGGTAGAGCTTGAAAAAGATAAGGCAGCATTTGGGAAGTCTAAAATCCTAGGTTTTGATAGGGCTTCAGCGAAATTGAAAGAACCTAAAGGAAACGAGGTTCAAGAATCTGATAACGACCTTGTTCAAAAATTACTGCAAAAAATTAAAAGCATGGAGATTAACCAAGCGAAATTAACCTCTAACCATGCTAAGGAAATAACTACTTTGCAAAATACGTTGGTCCAAATGGAAAGAGCTCAAACGCAAAATTTCGAGCGTAGAAATAATAATAATAATCGAAACAACAATTGGCAGAAGGTAAATCTAGTGAGCAGAGGCCACCTAATCCGCTTGAACATACTAATTTGGTCGATGATGCCCCGCCTCATTGTTGGGCTTGTGATGCTCTTCATGAGGAGGCTACTTGCCCCATAGAAGGATTTTTGATAATGGAATGTTTGGGGTAGGTAATCAAATAAATGTAGTGGGTAAAGAGTTTTCTTTGTCTATGAAAGACTAGATGGAAGTTAAGGAAAACAGTCGAGATGTTATGCCTCCCACATCAGCTTTTAATATAAATAATTTTGAGAAAGAAGATGATATGATGGTTAAATTATATGGTGAAAAGCATTCTCCAGAGCGAATCATGGAAATTGCTAAAGATAAGGGTTTAACTTATCAAAGAAGAGATAAAGATCAAAGCGAGAATCAAATTCCCCCTCGAATTTTTAACCCAGGTTCAAACTATGGATTAGATGTCGATTTGGGAAGTTGGTTTAATAATGCAAAAATATGGGTTCCTGTCGCCGAGATTGTGAAGATTCCTTCCCAAAGGGCTACGTTATTGAAAGCTATTGAAGCTCCTCAAGTGAATGTTTCTCAACAGAAGGCACCAGAGGTTGATTATCAGGATGCTCCTATATATTTGCAAAGTTTAGATTCAAATAACAAGGATCATCAACCTTTCTTGATTACTTTGATGGTTAATGGATATAAATTGAATAATTGCATGCTGGATTCTGGTGCGCCAGCTTGTGTCATGACCAAGAGGGTCATGGAACAGCGTAATTTAAGAGTTTCTAGGCCTTACTACAATATATGTGCCATGGATTCTAAGAAGATTGAAGTTCACGGTCTGATCAAGGATTTACAGGTTCATTTGTCAGTTTACCCCGACATTATGATCGTTATGGACATTGTTGTTGTTGATGTGCTTGATGCTTGGGGTATGCTTTTATCTAGAAAATGGACCTCTCATCTAGGAGGGAGTATTCAAATGAATTGGTCATATGCTATGATTCCTTCTCCTAAAGGTGATGGTTTTGTGAGACTAAATAGAGAGCCTAAGAGAAGATTCCATGTTGAAGATCCTAAGAGACCTCATAATGAGATAATTAAAGAACAATCTGACATTGGGAATTATGCTATCCTGTCTAATTCCATAGTTCTTCCCGATAATAAGGTTGATAAAAATATTGGGGATCTCAAGGATAAAGTTTGGTACATGTATTTTGATGGTGCATCATCTAGGCACGGTAAAGGTGCAGAAGTAGTATTAAAATCACCCCTTGGTCATATTTTCAAGTTTGCCTATCAGTTGGAATTTGAAGCAACCAACAACGTTGCTGAATATGAAGCTTTGTTGTTGGGTCTTGAGTTGGCGAAGGCTTTACGAGTTAAGTTGCTTAGCATCAAGGGGGATTCTGACTTAATAATCATGCAGATTAAAAATAAATTTACATGTAAAAATCAAAGGTTAAAGAATTATCGAAATGTTGTTTGGGATACTATGGAATACTTTGATGCACTTGACTTTGAGGCTATCCCAAGAGAGTAGAATAGTTCGACAGATGAGCTTGTTGTAGCTGCTTCTACTTTGTTGTTATCTGATGGGCTGATTAAGATAAGATAAAAATGGAAGTTATATTTAGGCCTTCTGTTCCAGATAACTCGGAGCATTAGCAAGTCTTTGATGACGAAAAACAAGTGATTCTTTTTCTTGATAATTTGGATGAGTTTGAAAATTTTCGAATAGATTCTAAGGAGTTTGGATCTGGTGATCATAAAGATATCATAAATCCTACTCCTACGAATGTGGTTTCTTTATAACAGCACTTTGATCAACATGATGCCACAAAGATGAAAGAGGAAAATAAAATGGATCCAGGCGAACACATCAAGGTAAACATTGGTACTTCTAAGGATCCAAATATTGTTAAAATTGGCAAGGGTACTAATGTTGAAGAAAGAAAAAAGTCAACCAATTTACTTCATGAATATCGGGATGTTTTAGCATTTTCTTATGATGAATTAAAAGGTTATAGGGAAGATGTCATGGAGCACACTATCCCTTTGAAAGATGAAAATGCTAAACCGTTTCATCAAAAGCTTAGGCAGATAAATCCTAAGTTAGCCCCTTTGGTTCAAAAGGAGCTTTCAAAGATGCTTGCAACAGGAATTATTGCTCAAACGAGGCATTCAACATGGTGTTCCAACCTGGTGATTGTTAGGAAAAATAATGGTATAATAAGACTTTGTGTCGATTTTTGAAACCTTAATCTAGCATGTAAGAAAGATAATTACCCTTTGCCGAACATGGAGACTATGTTGCAAAGAGTAACTGGTTCTGGAATGATGTCATTGCTAGACGGTTTTTCTCGATATAATCAGGTATGGGTTAAGAAGGAGGATCATCACAAAACTACATTCACCACACCATGGGGTACTTTCAAATATATTAGAATGTCGTTTGGATTAACCAATGTTGGGGCTACATTTCAAAGGGCTATGGATTATGCCTTCAAAGGTTTAATTGGGAAGTTTATCGAAATTTATCAAGATGATCTTACTGTTTTTTCTAAGGATGGTATAAGTCATATAAGTCATCTTAGACAAGTTTTTGATAAATGTAGAGAGTATGGGATTTCCTTAAACCCAACTAAGTCTGTTTTTGGAGTAACTGAAGGGAAATTACTTGGTCACATCATTTCTAAAGATGGAATCAAGATTGATCCTGAAAGAGTTGAGGCAATCCAAAAGATTCCTCTCCCCATAATCTTAAATCCCTTCAGTGTTTTCTTGGAAAAACAAATTTTCTTAGAAGATTTATTCCAAATTACGTGGAAGTAGATAAGCCTATTCAAAGTCTTCTGAAAAAAGATGTAAAATTTGTTTGGAAAGAAGATCGCAAAAAGGCTTTTCAGGAAATCAAAGGTGCTATTGCAAAAGCCCTTGTTTTAGTTAGCCCTGATTACTCTAAGGACTTCATGATTTTCTCTTTCGCTTCTGAAGATACCATTGCTGGTGTCTTATTGTAGAAAAATAAGGATGGTCACGAGCAGCCTATTGCTTTCATGAGTATAGCGCTTCAAAATTCTAAATTAAAATACAATACCATGGAAAAGCAAGCCTATGCCTTAGTCAAATCTTTTAAGCATTTCAAGACTTATGTGGGTTATTCCAAAATCATTGCTTTTGTCCCACAGTCTGCAGTTAAAGATATATTAACTCAAAATGATTGCTTAAGGACTCCTACTAGGTGGGTTACTAAAATACAAGAATATGATTTAGAGATTAGACCCACCAAGTTAGTCAAAGGCCAAGGCTTGGCTCAAATGATGACCGAAGGTAATGAAAAAGCTCTTGGTTTGATTTGTCTTAAAGATTCATCTTCATCTGAGCTGCAAAGATTAGGAGAGCATGAGTGGTACAAGGACATTGTTTATTACTTGTTAAATCTTACATGTCCTAACCATTTAGTCGCTAATAAGAGAAGGGCTCTTAGATTAAAAGCCACTAAGTATTGCCTCATGAAGGATGGCCTTGGATGGAGAAATACTGAGGGCATAATACTTAGGTGTGTTGACGAAATTGAGTCCAAGAAGTTAGTTTCTAAGTTTCATTTGGGGTTTTGTTGTGGTCATTATGTTGCTAGAACTACTGCCCACAAAATTCTGAGAGCTGGTTATTATTGGCCTTCGATTTTTTCTGATGTGCATAAGTTTGTCAGAAGTTGTCAAGCCTGCCAACTATTCACTGGGAAACAGAAGCTTGTTGCCCTACCCTTACAACCTGTCGTTGTGGAGGCACCTTTTCAGCATTGGGGTCTGGACTTCATTGGGAAGTTTCATGAAAATTCTAGCAATGGCTACTCATGGATTTTCACTGCTACCGATTATTTCACTAAATGGGTTGAAGCGATCCCTGCTAAGAATGCCACTAAAAGGTCATTATGGATTTCATTGAAAATAATATCATTACTAGATTTGGTGTCCCTACTAAGATCACTACTGATAATGCCAAGGCTTTTAGTTCTTCAGAATTTTCATCTTTTTGTTTCAAGTATGGCATTGTTTTATCTCATTCATCAAATTACTATCCTCAAGGTAATGGACTTGCTGAATCAAGTAATAAAAATCTCATAACCATTATCAAAGAAGATAGTAGGAGATATAAGCGATCTTGGAATAACAAAATCAAGTATGCTTTATGGGCAGATAGGATTACTAAAAGAAAGCTACTGGTAAAAGTCCCTTTGAATTAGTTTATGGCTTGGATGTAACCTTACCTGTGCACCTGAAATTGCCAGCTTATCAACTCCTTCAGCATTTTTCTACTAATAAAGATGTTGTTCAATATAGAATTGATCAGATTGTGGAGTTGGATGAAACTCGTAGAACAACTTTTGATAATATATGTAAAAGTCAATCTAACATTAAGAAAAGTTTTGTTAAATCATCTTGATCTAGATCTTTGTAGGTTGGAGATATGGTACTCCTTTGGGATCGCAAAAATGAAAAACTGGGAAAACATAAGAAGTTTGATAGTTTGTGGCTGGCACCATACATTATCCGAGACATTGTTGGGCCAAATTCATTCTACTTGAGCAGATTGGATGGTGAACCACTCGACTTACCTGCGAATGGCCAAATGCTCAAGCTATTCTTCAAAGATGACATCTGATGCCATGGGGCATCCTCGGTATTGTATTTCTAACCCTACACCTTGTCATTTCAACTTTTCATTTCTGTTTTAGGATTAGATTTACTTTTCATGTTACTAGATAGTTAATAAATGAAGAGATTATATCTTTCTTGTGCTTAATGTTATATGATGATTTTCAATGGATGCTACTTATGTTATATTGTGTGTTGTGTGGATGCAGATTCTGGCCTCTCACATTCCTACAGTGCAGCAACATGTCCCCAAGTAGAGCTAGATGTTGACCACTACGTGTCAACATCTAGCTATCATCATCAACTTGGTTGTCATGTTATAATGTAAACCCATTCTGCATGTATGTGATGTAAATAGTCTCGGCAGATATGTGTCATGTATGTAATTGCCTAGGTAAACCTATTTTTCTGGTAACAATCTACATTCCGGGAGGTTTTTTGTCTCACTAATCCATTCTCGGATGTCGGCAGAGTTTTCTTTCAGCCTTACCCCAAAGCCGGAATGAATTTTGTCACCAGGATCGTCGGCGAGTCCTAATATTATAGATCGAGCCTGTGTAGAAGTGATTTGGGAATAACCCTAACTATTTGGTTAGGTTATTTTATTACAAATTGCTTAGTCTGTTGGATTATATTTGTGTCGCAGAAATGGATAATCTGTAAGGATCTATTTCAAATGGGTTTTCCCCCTTGTGATGTAAAAGATATGAAAATAATGATGTAAAGTGTCTTGAGGGTTGGAAAAATAATTTATCCCCTCGTAGGTTAATTAATTAAATTTTCTGGCCAAAATTAATTAAAATCCTAAGCCAGAAATTTAATTAATTATAGGTCCTAGGGAAATTCAAATTTTCCAAAGGCAAAATTCGAGGGTCTTTAAAATTCAAATTTTAAAAGGCCCAGGGACTAAGTTAAATTGATTATTTTCCTAAATTTTAGACATTTGGTCCTTGGGGTTAAGTCAAAGTCAAAATTTTGAGGAAATTAATTCTTAAAATGCATTTAATTGAAAAATTCGAAATTTCCTCAATAATTAAAATTTCGACAGATGAGATTAAAAGATATTTTGATCCTCATCAACAGTTGAGATCACTTTGACAAAGATCACTCGAACTAGCCGTTGGAAGAATTATCTTTAAATAGGAAGTCAGTTGTCAGTTGAGATCATTCGATCTGGGAGTCGTGTGCTAAGTGAAAACTCTCTTGTAATCTTTTTTATGAGCAATAAAGAAAGACTTTGGGGTTAATTTCTGATGGTGGTACTCTTCGTGGAAATGCTGTAAGATGTGTTATGTTCATGCATAGATTTATTTTTAGCCATTGATGATCACTTTCTGAAGAGTGATTTGAGCACAGGTATCTTGCTCAATCATTGGGGTTTAAATGGTAATTTAAGTTTTGAATATAATAGTAGGTATCTCTATTAAATCTAAATTTTATTAACGTTTTCTCGCTCCATGTTAATGGTTGAATTGAGTTGTGCAGGAAATTCTTGATTTTTGGATCATCGGACATTCAGGGAAGTTTTCAGTTGGACCAGCCAACTCCTGATTAGTATTTGCTGAAGGGCCCAGCTTGATTGGATCCCGGGTTTATCATAAGAAATTTTATTGTTGATGCATGAAGGGTTCTGGGCGAAGCACCTCCGTTTAAATTTAAAATTTCAAAACTTTTCTGTGCTAAATTAATAAATCTGGCTTTTAAGAGCCCTAGATTATCTTGGACTCACACTTGCCAGATCTGATAGATCTACTTTTTCTGTGCATAGATATGTAAAAAAATTAACTTTTTTGATTAGGGTTTCTGGGGTTTCATTTATTTTTGTATATCTGGGTTCTGGGTGTTTGTGTTCTCAGGTCCAGGTTGCAGATCTGAAGGTGGATTTTGATTTTGAAGCCAGATCTAGGCCCTGGAGGGTAAGATTTGGCCTCGAAACTAGCTTATGCAGGGGCATTATTTTGCAGTCCAAGGGTTTCTTAAATTTTTATTGAATCTAGAAAAAAATTAAATTTTTTTAAGGGGTTGACAAGTGAATCTCAAGCAGAAGTACAGCATCTAAATCAGAGATTTCTAGAAAATTTTGGTGGGTTATTTGGCTACCAGTTTCTTCTATCTGCTGCCTGGGGTTTGTTTTTGTGGTCCAAATTTTTTTTTTTTTAATTTCTGGGAAGGTTTGTCTGTGGTTGCTCCAGCTCCCCTTAGCTCCATTTAAAGTTTGAAACCCATTCCATCGCTGCCCATCTTAAATCCGCAGTTATGAAAGCCCTCACAAACCTCCGTTATCGTGTGACCCCACTGCCATAGCTGCCTTTTCAAACCTCTACGTAGCTCCATTTTTATTCCTTGCCGCAACCGCTCATTCAACCTGCAGCTCCTTTCCATCAATCCGCTGCCCATAGATCCATGCATTCCTGTAACATACAACTGCGTTCATCCGCTCTCCACGTTGCCATAGTAAGCCCACAGCTCCATTCCCTGCACGCAAAGCCCGCAGCTTGCTAACACCTTCTCGCTGCTATATCTGCGTTGCTCCTCCTATCTCTGCGCGTCCCTCTTCCTCAAACCCTCGCTCCGTAGCTCCTTGTCATTGTCGTCCTTTTGCCATCACACTCCATTTTTCTGCTACCTGAGCTCCCCTTGTGGCGCCAGCCAGCCCTCTTCTCATTCCACGTTTTCTCATCCCTGGCCGCCATCCAACTCTTTCCGTCAGCCTGACCTGCACACAGCAGCAAACACAAAAGCGTATTCGATTTTTTTTATTATATTTCATTTGTTTACGATCAGGTTTTATGAGCTAGTTCTTTCTTTTCAAGATTTTCGATTTTATTTTAAGGTTAGTTCATTGAAAACTTAAAAAAAATAAAAATTTGATTTTGGTTTTTATTTATTTATTTTCTTTTTATTTTATTTGATCTCACTTTACGACTTTATTTGTATTCAAAAATCATAAAAATAAAAAAATTATAAAAGACTCCAAAATCCTAAAACCCTGAAAAGTAAAAAATAAAAAAATAAAAAAGAAGGGGCTTTAATTTCATTTTTAATGTGACTTTGAGATATCATAAAGTTTTAAATCAAAATAAATTTCACATTTAAAGGTTTTTAATTTTTTATGTGGCCTCTGGCCCATTAGAAAATTTTAAAAATTATTAAATCTTTTTCGATTTATTTCGGTCAAATTTAGTCTTGCTTAACATATCGAGAAATTCATCTAAAGAATAATTAAGTTGGCAATTTAAAAAATTTTCTTGGTGTCTTTTTTGTGCTAAGGCTAAGATCTAAAAGAAAAACTTGAGTGGTATCAAATTTTTCCTTAGTTAAATGTGCTTAAATTTTTTATATCCTAAATTTAACTATAGGAAGGTGCTTAATTTCCTCGATTTGGGTCACTAAGCATAAATCTTTAAATTTTAGGATCTAAATCGGTTAGCATTTAAATTTCGTGGTTGTTTAAAGTATTTGAATCTCTAAAAATTTAATTGCTAAGACATTGTGCATCTATTGAATATCTTGCTTCTATCTATCGTCATTGCTTAAATTATTTAATGCTCATTACATGCTAGACGTTTTGCAATTGTTTTCAAGTGATTTTTAAAGAATCTTGTCGTGGAACTATAATAGATCGCATATCTTTGTTTCCTATGTTGAATATTTGTGAAAATCTATTGACATTGATATCGAATTGCAAAGTTGTTTTTTGTTCTCTTTGAGCTAAATTGTATCAAGAAGATTTAAAATAAGTTGGTGTTTTAATTGTAATATCTTCAACAATTTATCATTTAAGTCTTCATCTAATAAAGCAAGCATCTCATTTGGGTAATTGAAGGCTTTAGCAACGCAAGTGTTTCCCCATCCTCGAATCTAACTTCTTCTCATCTTCCAGTGCATTTGCATATAGGTTAGCTTTGCATAGATAAAATTTACTTCCAAGCATAAGCTTGGTCGATAGGCAGATAGATATCCATCCGTCTTTTCTTGAGAAACCTATTCTAATAGTACTTAAAAACGATGACCTTGCAGTCGTCAGAGCCACAGCTCTCTGCAGCGCCAGAGGCACCAGGGATGTTAGAAGTTCAGGAGAGGTATCGTTAATCACACCTTGGTGTCCTCCTCCTGATCTTCTCTCTACCAATTACTACGAAATCAGGCTCAACACAGAAAGGATTGAAGGATTCACATCTAAGTAGGCATTTAACTAAAATCAACCAAGATCCCTGCATTTCACATTAATTTTAGGGTCTGCATTTCATATAAGATAGTCATTCATCTAAGCAGCAGTGGCTAATCGATTACTTGGTCTTCATTTCCCTAGCAAGATCGTTGACTCCATAAGGCATAGGTATTAATCGTTTAAAATCTAATCAAATCCTAGGTCTTGCTGAATCTTAATCAAGTACTTGATCACCTCGCTGTGTCTCCCGAACTGGTTGGTTCCCAACTAGTTCTTCTTCATTCAATTTTTCCATAGGGTCTACCCCCCTTATCCTGTTGTAGGTAGACAGCTTAAACAGAGAGATTGGGGATCAGGGTAGCAGACCCCGATCTGAGCGTTGTCGCGGTGCCTAGACATTCTGTGCGACAACACACTCCACTACGCTCCTCAGCATATGACTGCTACTAGTCTGGAAATGTCACTCTAGTACTGATTGCATCAATTTCCACTGATCCATCCTGCTACAAAATACTATGGGCCCCCGTAGCCAGGTAATTATCCATGAGGTGGACTCCTCAAGGACCCTGCCCAAATCTGTAGCTCTCTAGGACTACAACTCAAAGTCACCCCACCTCACTCTTAGAGGTATGGTTGCCAACATCGTGAAGTCTTCTTGCAACCTGGAGGACAACTTGTCGATCTCAGTTGACACTACCTATTAGTCCTACTTCTCCAACTTGTCCTTCTTCCTGAGAAGACATTGCGTGTTGTAGTGACCGAGCTCACCACATCTGAAGCACTTGACCTTTGACAGGTCCTTCTTACTTCTTTATTCCCTGTGCCCCTAACTCGGACCCTTTGATGCGATGGCCACATTTTCCTCCTACACTGATCCACTACTACTGTTGCCACTAATGGAGCTCTTTAAATGAGCTCGCCTCAACTCCTCCTAGTGTAAGTCTGACCACATCCTATCCCAATATGGTAGCCTATCTCTACCCAATATACTTTGGACAAAAACTAGCCACTCCTCAGCGACATTGTTTAATGCCAATCTCACTAGCTCTGTTGGTTAAGGCACTACCCCAATGGCTGCAAGTTGGTCTTGAACCTCCTCAATCCTGGTGAGGAAGAGATCTATGCCTTCCCCCTTCTACATCCTGATGCATCTCAACTTTTCTTCCAGGAACATCTTTCGCTGCTTGTAAGTGCCCTGATACAGCATGGAGAGAGCATCCCACATCTCTTTGGCAGTATCCTTGCCAGCTATGTGTGAGACTTTATGGTCCCCGACTCCATCCAAGATCAACCACTTCACCTTCGCCATTTCCTTCTTGTATTCTTTTAGCTGATCTGCATCCTAGGGAAATGCCTCAACACTGTCTATGTAGAGCTTCAGGCCATATTCATCCAATATGAAGGACATCATGGCCTTCAAGATGACATAGTTCGAGGAACCCTCCAACCTATATTGATCTCTAAGCCCTTTTGTGGCTATCTCAAAAACTGTCAAAAACCCCTTCTTTCCTTTTGCTTGGTTGTTGCTCTGCTACTCGCACTCCCTTCTGGAATGCGCAGATATACTAGTTGCTACTGCTAATATGCCTGGAAAGATCGAAGTTCTGAGACTTGAAGTTCCCTGAGAGAAATTTTCCCTCTGTTGTGTGTGCTTTTCTCTTCTACCCTACACTAGTTCTGTTGCTACAAAATCGTCTACGTCCAACCAGAAATCTACCCAGCGAAAAATTTGAGCTGCAGTTGCTCCCTCTAACTGTTGGAATCACAACCCTGGGCAATTTGACTTTTTTGCAACTGAAAATCGAATTCTTACCCCAACAATTTGGCTTGCATGTCTGGGTACTGCGCTGCCTTTGAAAATTTCGGCCTACTACTCCCTTTGAGCAGTGAAATATTTTCCTCCGCTTATGAGCTTCCTGGTTGATCACTCAATCTGTAATACCATGTGAAAATTCCAAAACCGGAATCCTATTGCAACAACTATAATTTATTTTTCTAATTGTTAATTATTTTAACAATTTATCTAATTTGTCAAATTTCAAAGAACTCACACTGCAACCTTCACAAATAAAATACTACGGAAATAATAGCGCTAGAAACTGAGAAAATACTAGCGCACAATAAAATTGACACCGTTACTTTTGGACAATTGTTCCCTGAAAAACCGAATGTGAGAAAACCAGTGCAGCTGTGAGGGTTTTTATTATTATGCAACAGTGAAATTTTGAGTACAATCTAAGGATTCCCAAATAGAAATCCAAACGACAAGAAAAATTGGCCAAAATTATTTGAGGGAATTACCCTTTTTCCACAAGCAATCCTGGCACAACTTCTCTTCAAAAACTCGTCCTCCTGGACCCTCTGGATCAGCCTCTGTGCAGACCCTATGACGTCTAGCCTCTGAACTGCCTCTGATGAAGTCGTTATGTCTATCTCTGCTAAGGAAATCACTTCTCCGACACTCTCTGCCCGGCCTATAGAACTGAAAACGAATTTCTCTCCAGCTAAATCAAATTGCTTCTCTGAAGCAACTGCGCAGTCCTCTATGTTGCCTCACTAGGAATAACTCGGCCCCTTGTTGCTGCCTCTTTGGATCTGGAAAACTTCCTCTGGATCATTGTCTCTACCCCTCACTATCTCTACTTCGATCTCTGGCTCTCCAAGAACTGGTACTACTCTCTAGAAATCGATCTGCCAAGGAAATCTAACTATTGGTGTGCCTTCTCCAAGTGCCCCTTGACTTCTTATAATCCTTTGTTGGGTCTCCAAATAGCCAAGATTAAATCTTAATCAAGGGCGGGGATCATCCTGAAGTTGACTCTTGTGAGTTTCTAGATGATTCGCACCTTGACATACTTAATTCTGATTACTTAACTAGTTTTCATAAGTTTAGACTTACGAAATATTAAAAAATAGGCTAATAATCTAATTAAGTCATCTCTAGGTGGAATTTCCAAAAACGATTTCTGGGTTTTGGAGAACTCATGTATTCTAGCCTCTCCACCAAATTTTGTGGCTAGAACACATCCGATGTTGTAGAAACTAACCGGGAGTTGGTCATAGTCCAAAGGGAGTTGGTCATAGTCCAAAGGCTAAGAATGACTCCATTCGCCCTAAGTGAAAACAATCTATGATGGTAAACCTTTCCCTAAGTCCACTTCTATACAGATTTTTGCACAAGCAAATTGTTTCCCTTTGGGCTTAGCCTGGTCAAGGTAGTGCCCAATGCCATTTCCTATTGCTTTTGAACATTCGTCGCTCCAGCAAGATAGAGGCAGTCTAGGGAGATTAACCCAGACTGGCACCGTCATAAGAATGTCTTCATCCAGGTTGAAGTCAAGAGATCAGGCATTTAGGTACATACCTCTCGAACCAAAGAAGTAAGGCTCATTCCTGAATATGACGTCATGATCCTCTTTACATTTGAAGAGCAGAGTGAAAAAGCCGTTTCTGAATACATAGACGCTAAGTTGCCCTTTCATCATAGGCTTCCAATTCTTCTCTACCCACTGCTCCACGGACTTAGGGGAAGGCCACAGCCCCATGAACTTCCCGACCAAAGCTCTATCAGAAAAGGTCAGGGAGGTTCTATGAAAACTTTGAGGAAGGACGACAACAGGGATATTATTTGCGTTTTTTACAAATTTAGCATGCTGCTCCTTTGGGCGCGGATTAGTTTTAAGCTTGGATATTAATGCCTAGAAAGTTGCCTCCTCATCGTCAGGAAGGATGGAGCAACCCCCCTACCCTGATTCCATTGCCAATGTTTTAGATGCTGAAAATTCGTTGCCATGCTCAAGGTGTTAGGGTTGTGTCTATGATTGAAACCATGACTACTATTTTCACTCTGAGATGGAGCACCCACTTTCTAGCTTGACTTGGTTGACTTTGTTGGGAGATGCATCCTAATTTTAGTCTTGTGCTAGAGTTCATGCCTTGAGTGGCGTCATGATGACTTTCCACACTTACCCTTGCTATTTTGGTCCAAAAGTTATAGCGCATGGATTGAAGGTGTTTTCGTTAACTTTCTGTAATTAAACATGTTATTCTCATTATAGAGTTATAACACATGCTTTGGGGGGGTATTAATGGACTAAGGTGATTTTGTGGGCTTTCCTTAAAAAACATGTTATTCTCATCATATAATTAGAACACACACCTTCAAGAAATATTTATGCTTTGGGGAGTTTGCTTTTTGTTAGGATTCAAAATTTGTTAAGGTCAATTTGGTCTAATGTGTCTTTAAGAAAAGTGTGCTTTTGTAACTGTTACCCAGGTATATCCAAGAGTAACCATAGAGAAAAAAATTATGCTATCATGCATATTTCCAACCAGTAGCACAATAGAGACTAGCACAAAAGAAAAATAAGATCAACATCAAAAGTAATTATCAAATTTTCAGAATTATAAGTGCAAGAGAGACTAGCATAATAATTCTGAAAATTTGATAATTACTTTTGATGTTGATCTTATTTTAATTATTCCAATATATCATTCAGCAATTATACTTCATAAATTCAACCATACAAGAAAAGTAGAACAATAGAGATCACAATGCAAAAAGAGAAGACAAGATTTACCTTGGGAAAATCCACAACAGGAAAAACCCAGCAACCTTTTCAATAGAGAAATTCTTTTGATCAACAAGAGACACACCTAGACCTACTAGTCATCCACTAGGTCACACCTAGTCAAACCCTCCAAGTCAAAGCCTCCAAACCTGATCCAACACTTCGCTCTACCTAATTTGCCCAGGAATTTCAGCCCTCCTGCAACTACCAGAATCCCAAAATTTCATCCCCCAGCAACTGGCCAAAAGTTTGAGCCCCTACAACAGAAACTACCCATAAATATGCGAACTGCAAAAAGAGAGTCTATCCACACGTGCGAGCTTGAGAGAGAGAAAGAGATCTAATTCATCCTTCTTGTCCTTCTTGATGCTAGGATGCCCAGAGACTATCTTCTTGAGTGAGTGCAAATTGGTGCTGAGAGAATGACGTCGAGCTACCTTTTATATAGTGATTTGCTTGGTCGAATGGGTGTGTCCTTGCCTGGGCTAACTTGACTTGGAGGGAGGCCGACTTGACAAACTTGGAGCCAAAAATTTCAAAATCAAAAATTCAAATTTTCTTCTATCAAATGTCCAAATGGGACTTGACTCAAAATATAATTTTGTTTTGACTCTAGCCTTAAAATATGCTTTACAATAATCAATATAAATACATCAAGTGGCCAAATATACATTATGAAGATCGACCATAGTTACAAAATTCAACACTCCCTCTTAACTAGGGAAGCATTCATAATGGTTGTCATAGATGTTCTCAAGTTGACAAATTTCTCTACGGAAAAGGTTATATCAATCAACATCATCATTATTAGCATCATCATCTACCATTAGCATCGGCTAGTAGCCATATCCTGGTTGGTACCTAACCCATGGCTTATCATAAGCATATCAGGACTTACTCACAGAGTGACCGATCCTCAAATCTCAATGGCTCTCACTAGGCCAAAATGTTGAAACTCAACCCTGTTGGGGAGTACTAGCAAGCACTCACTCAACCCTCCTAGGGAGTACTTCCTCAACTCTCCTGGGGAGCACTATGGGCCCTAATGCTGAAAGCCCTCACTAAACTCTACCCTGGGGAGTGACCGGGTCTAGATGCCGAAAGACCTCACTCAACCCTATCCTGGGGAGTGATAGGATCTAGATGTTGCAAGACCTCACTCAACCCTTACCTGGGGAGTGATCAAGTCTCCTCACCGAGAGGCACTCACTCAACCCTATTTGGGGAGCACTCTAGGTCTCTCAAACCAATGTTATCAGAACCAAACCAGAATCGGTGGAACCAGCCAGTCCAACCGGTTTGAGCCCGAAACCGATCCGATCAAGGCCTTAGAACCATAATAGGCTAGTTTGGTACAAATCGGCCTATTTCACCGAACTGACCGGTTCCGTACAATTCATACCTACACTGACAGGCAAAAAAAAATGGATTTTTTTTTTAAATTTAATTTATTTATTTTTTAGTTTTTCTAATTTCCAAATTTTTCTTAGCCCCCCTAAACCTATTTAAACACACTCACCCCCTCTCTTTCACTGACACTATTCATTTGTCTCTCTTGAAATTCTTGAGCCGAGTTTCGTGACGAGAATTTGCAGAGTTTTTTGTAGGGTTGTTCTTAGGGAGTTATTTTGCAGATTTGAAGAGCTGATTGGAGTCTTGGAAAGTTGTTGGGATGATTACCAAGGGAGATTTTGGAGCTGCTTCAAGGATTTTTTTTCCCAAAGGTATTTGGGTGTTGTTGAGTGGTTTTTGGAGCAGGTTGAAGGGGCATCTTTTCGATTCTATGGGGGCGGCTACAGAGTTAATTTGGGAAGATTTTGGCCAAATTATTCATTTATTTTTCTTCATAAATCAGTTCTTTTTTCCTTAAAAATTTAAAAACCCTAGTGTTTTTATGCATATTTTTAATTTTTAATTGCAAAAGTTGTCATGGCCCCCTATCCTCTTCTATTTTTTTCTCAACAATTGCTGTTTTGCAGGGTTATTTTGAGGGATTTCGTGGGCATATTTGTAAGTGTTGGCTTATATGGGCCTGACCCAGGTTCGGAAGAATTATTTAGCCAAACAAATCCCGCAACTACCAACCCTTTCGGTAACATCCCGCGAACCGCAGACTGAGGTCTCACCCGAGGTAGCAGGGGAGGGTGTTGGAACCAAGTTTCCGCACCCTTGGGATGTCTAGATGTGGTCTGGAGGCTTCGCGCACCGTTCTACAGCCTCGTGCTGCTCTGCTTCCACTCAGATCCGTAACAGGGCTACTTCTCAATACTAATTTCTTAATGATTTTTTATAGATCAGATCTACTTATGAGAGTCTTTAAGCAAACATTTAATCAAGAAAACCAGTGCGCACATTCAATAGAAGTACAAAATTGCATATATTCATAACATGAGCATATGCGCATAGACCAAACAGTTATATTAACCATACATTAACCAGATCCACAATAATTCAGATTTAACACAGAATTCCAAAATCAACTTATCTTTATTAACTTTCTTCACCAACACATCCAGATCCGTCCTGCGCACTCAGCTGCAGGGGTCCACACACACAGCTGCAGACTCTTCCAGGCCTCTGCGCACACAGCTACAAAGCTTCTATCTACTACCCAATACCTTCGGCTCTGACTTACAGACGCTTCAAGACTTTCCTTCTCAAAAACCCATTACATAACATATCCAACATTACATCCCAAAAAGCTACTTCCTACCCATAAAGCCTCGCTCTATTTATACCTTTCCATGGTCCGCAAACCATGGGTGGGCCGACTCAATTTACATTTCTTTACATTATTTTTTAGTGGACTACCCTTTGACTCAACTTATTACAAATCACGCTCTACGCATCCCGTGGAGTCTTTACCCTATCTTTTATCCAAAATTTCGGGCTTTGTGCCTTATAACCGTTACGCGGGGCTTCTGCTACCCAACAGTACCCTAATACAATCATCGTGACTCGTCCCGAGTCACTCAACTAACGCGGGAATCTTCGCACGGAGGTCGGTCAACGACTTCTACATATTGCCTGTCCCTGCAATAAATTTGGCTGCGAGCCTCTGTACCTTCTCCGAGTGAGCCGTTGATGCATCCCTATCAGTTACAGTGGCTTGCTCGATATCACACACTGCATGCATATGCGCTAACTTGCCTTCAATAGTTGTAGAGACGCTAAACGCTTCATCAAGCCAGGGCTCGATACGTTCTTTAAGTACTGCCTCCTGTTGTCGCACCGTGTCAACTTGGGCCTTGAGAGCCTGGGCCTCCTTCATTTTGGCCAATCGCTACGTGATAGCGACCGTCTGTGCAGCCTCGCGAGCGATGCCATAGGCCTACTACAACTCGCGTGCCTGGGTTTCCACTTGTTGTATGGTTGCGTCCTCCTGGAGGGATGTGAGTATACTAAGAGACTGATCTAGTAGTCCCGAGCATTCGCGAACAGCACTCCTCATTTTGTATAATCCGGCTAGAATTTCGTCAGGGCACCATTCCCATTCAGCGAGAGGTGTGGATGGTCGTGCCTTGAGGCGGAGCTCTACAATTTGTAACGTTAGTTCCTCCTGGGCTCTTGCAGCTTACTCTTGGACCGTGCGAAACCCAGCTGCCATGTGCTGAATCTTAGTAGCCGTTGGGAGGTCTCCGAGGATGGCTAGCTCTAGTACCGCGCTACACGCCTCCTTCACAGCTTGTTCTACTTCCTGGTATCGTGTGGCCAAGTCATCGTGCTAAAGAGTGACTTGTTCTAACTTGGCCTGCTGCTCTGTCAAGGTGTGGAAGGCGCAACCTTCCCTATCACGAAGCTCATTAGTTACCCGCTCCTGCAATTGGTATAGTATTTCTCTGGACAGGGCGGCCAGATTTAATCTCAAGCTATGTTCTTCGCCTGCAGCTTCGGTAAGGATAGTGTCTGCCGACAACGGTAGGGTGTTTGGTGTCCGCTCGATGGCGGCTGTATCTTTTGCTAGCTGTAGGGTGACCCTACCTGGGGTGTGCACCTGTAGTGCCTGCAACTGCGCTCGGATCTCCCCCAACACAGTTGTCTGCTCGGTGATGAGGTCAGTCAGTGTACTGGTGGGAACATTGCTCGCTAGCGGGCTACTGTTAATGAATTCTTTTTCCAAAGCCTTTACGGTTTTGGACTTTTTTCGTGCAACCATTGATTCCTTATTGCTCAATCGCTTGAGGGGGGCCTGCGTCTCTGTTTCCTGTTGTGGGTCCTGTTCCAAGTCTACTTCCTGATCTGCCTTGTTCTCTTCTGCTATCGGGCTCTTGGTAGCCTCCTGCTGTGAAATGGCCTACTGTTCCTAACGCATCTTTTCTTCCAGTTGAGTGAGTCGCTGCTATCATTCTTTCTTCTATTGTTGCGCTGCCATCCTGTCGAGAACGGCCTTGTCTGGGGCGCGCCATTCTAGAGGACATGTTGCTAATACCGCGTAAATGGCATCATCTGTGGCAATGAACGGAAGTGTGACCCATGATTGCTTTGAGTCCTTTCGCGCCCGAATATACAAGTGATGCCTGTCCTCTTTGAACTCGGCTGTGCTTTGGAAATTATTCATTATTGTAGATCGTGGGACACATGCGTGGTCTTCGAGCAATCCGTGTCCAGATATTCCCTTCCATGGAGGTCCAGAAGGCCCAAATTGCAGAAACCCTTGCTGCGTCCTTTGTAGCCCCGAGCGAAAGATATCGCACTGCTTCAGGTAGGCTATCTTCAATGGTAGGAAACTAGCTATCCTGCAGCAGTTCGCCTGTTACCAAAAGGATTGATAAGAGTAACCATGCATAATGAGATGTCTTACCTTTGTCCTGTGCTTGACAGTTGGTCAGAATTATAAGAAGAGCTTCGGCGTAAATCACATAAAAAAGACCTTTGTCGACGCGTTTCGAACCAACTAGTGTGGTTCATCGTCAGGACAAGTTGAAGAAACAGATCTG
>APFE031216623.1:24580-59418 GCA_000404065.3 Pinus taeda | reverse complement strand
ACCTAATGTTACTTATTTCCAGAAATAGTATAATATATCATTAATCTTAATATTTTAAAAATCATAACATAAAAAAAAATTTAATATAATTTTGACCGGGGTCCTAGAGTCAAATTTAGCCGTTGGAGTCTCTGCTCAGTCTATTTAACATGCTAGGCCGGATCTGTTTCTTCAACTTGTCCTGACGATGAACCACACTAGTTGGTTCGAAACGCGTCGACAAAGGTCTATTTTATGTGATTTACGCCGAAGCTCTTCTTATAACTATGACAGATCACAAAAGCCTCAATTCTACAGTTGGTCAGAAATTCGTCGCATAAAAATTGTGCCCAATTGAATTGAACCCCTTCAGCGCACTACCCCGCCAACGCAATGACAGGAGCTGGCACCTCATCTGCGTGGCACTTCCTCATGAGTTTACCGGCTAGTAGCTGAGTGGCAACTCGTACCATGCGGTCGCTGATGCTTGCTATGACATACCCCCGCTTTCCTTTTTCTAAATGATATTTCGCCTTTACGGTTTCGGCTAGGCCTGCCTCGCTACTTGTTTCTGCTATGCATGTGGGGTTATTCCCTTTAAGTGGCAGGTGCGTAATTCAGTGGATTAAGTCGGCAGTGATAAGGATCAGCTCTTCCAACCAGAGATATCCATCATGTATGAGACATAGCAGTTGGCGGATCACAAATATGGTGACGATCATGCGGTGATAGTGAGGTATCCGCCTGAGATTCCGTAGTCCCGCCTTCTCCACACCTAGCAACCACTTTTGCGGCAATAACTTGTCTCGGCCAACTCAGGGAACTTGTCGTTGTCTGCAAGGTCCCAATCTTCGAACTTGATGCTTGGAAGGCGCCCCATAGGTAACCCTTCAAACCATATGTCATCCGGAAGAAGCGGGCTCTGGAGTGTAGTCTTTGCAGCGTCCATGTCCTTTGGTAGCTTGGTCGTCCCGGTCCACGGAGAAGTATATGAAGGTAGTGAGGGAAGTTGGAATGAAGCATCTTCTTCCTCAACCTGTGCATCGATCTGATCAATTAGGGCTTGCAGATCATCATCGTCCTCAGCAGGTTCGGTGGTGACTGCTTTGCCTTTGTCAACTGCCGATTGTTTGTTGAATCTTGGTGAGGCCCGAACTGCTCCTACCGTCTGCTTGTTCTTCCTGGGTTGTGGTGTGCGTGGAGACTTAGGAACTTCGGGAACCTGAGTCACATCCTTGGGCTCTTCCTAATTCAGTTGCATTTCCTCTGCAAACCGTGCTCGAGTTCTGGCCATGGTACTCATGGGGTGCCTGGGAGCCGAGTACGCACTGTTCTGTGCTGGTTCAAAGCGCCAATATTCCAATGTCGGCCACAACTTATGAGCTTTGAAAAAATTCCTTCCGCCCTTTTCCAGTTTATTGGTGGCATCGAGTCGGCAGATCTTTGCATATCTAGTCTAGAACTCTCGTCTTAATGTCCCACCGCCTGCTCCTCTCTGACGTAACCTGTCCTTCTTGTCAGGACTAATGTTGCTAACGGTCATTTGTTGACTTCTCCCCCTAGTAGTGCAATCCGTGGGGCGCAGCTGCGATCTTGTGGACTGTCTTACTTGGTAAAGAATCCATTTGCCGGACTGGCTTACCGCAGACTTGTTTATAGTCCCACGCCTTCTTTCAACTATTTGGGGAGCTGAGACTGTAGTTTCTTCCCTGCTAGCCCGGGCTACGAGCACCTTTCAACCGTCTGGGTAGCTGGTCTATCGACAGGTGTGTTCTTCCGTAACTGCGGGTGCAGCCATGATAGCAAGGTCACAGCTCGTTCCGGTGCTACGCTACTGGATCTGTCTGTTCTTAGCACACTTTGCTTCCTTGGCCGTACCCTGAGTTTATTGATGTTGCGGGGCCTGCGACTACCCCGTCCTTTCTGAGCTCCCTTCTGTCGTCTATTACAGGGCCAACAAACCCGTGGTATCCGTAACTTCCCTAATTTCCTGCTACCCTTGGCGCCAGCTGCTGGTGAACCAGTTTGGTGGGGTGACTTTGGGCTGCTACTTCTAAGCTGGTTGGGTGTCTGTACCTTATACATCTACAGCCGATGTTGGCGAGGAATGCTTGCCTTGTTTCCCTCTCCCATCCGCGCACGCGCCTGCCTCCGACATCCGTGCCCTTTCCTTCGCATCTTCGGAGCTGCACCCTTTCCTGAAGCCACGGTTGCGCATGACACTTTCGTGGATATTTCTAGCTACTCCTTTGCCCTTATTGTCACCATCCTATTGCAATTTAGTGTGTTTACTTCATGCAGTCGGTTCTGCCATCGTTCAATTTCTTCATCTATGTCTGACGTGCAAGAACTATCATGGTCCCATGAGAGTCTACCGTCCGTTGTTGGAATTACCCTGTCCTGATCTTGCGCTGTAATCTGGTAGATACAGTGCAATTCACCATCACTATCTTCATCGTGCACTGGCTCAGTATAACGCGCCCCTTCAGCTGGATCCAACGGAACCACTACACAGAGAGATTTCTTTTCGAATATCATTTTTCGTTTCTTGAGGTTGATGACTCCATTCATATCCATTGCCCAATCTATCCCTAGCAATGGAGGATATGGGTTACTATCATCCACAATTTCTATGACCTCAAAGTCAGTGTGCGTGCTAGCACCATTAATGTCTACTATAACCCCGTGCAGTCTTCCCATGGGCAGAATCTTTTGTTGGTTAGCCATCCGTAACTGAATCGGAGACCATTGTAGTGGGGGCCTGCCCATGCGCTCCCAAGTCTGTTTTGGTAGGACATTCGCGTCGGACCCCAAATCTAAAACGACCTGGTCCATCTCATAGTCTTCGATCTGGACAGTCAGTCGCATTTCTCGCCCAGTGCGCAAAGCATTTTTGCCTAACTTCCGGACCATTCGTGGTTCGTCTGCTCCCGTGCATCGAGTTCTCAGTTCTTGCAGACCTTTTACCACTTTAGCATCCCTGAGTAAGTTCATGCATGTTTCCAAGAAGGTGGTTAGCATAGAAGTATCCTTCTCTGGTCCAAATTGATCCCCATTGGTCAAAGTAGAAGCTTCCACGAAGTTCTTCTTCGCTTCCATAAAGGCTTCCTTCGCATGCTCCAAGTCAAATTCTGGTTGCTTCGGGGGGGCCTTACAGACCCATGTATCCGCCTCTGGCTGTTTCCCCTTATCTTCTTCGATGGCGGTGCCACTTCTAAGCATCATATTTAAGTTAGGATCTTCCGCGCAGGGTTCAACCTTGAGCATTTGGACTTTCTAAGTAGGGTTAGCCGGAAGCACCCCCTTTTCCCTCATCTGAGCAATCAGCGTGGGGCAATCGACTGCTTCGTGGTCAAATTGGTAACAGTAAGGGCAACAGGCTTTGGTCGGGTTCGTGCAATCACGCGCATAATGCCCCGGTCCTCCACAATTATAGCAAATTAATTGTCCTCGTCCCCGTCCAGGTCCCATTCCCCCGTGGCCCCGTCCGCATCCTTCGCATCCTCCTCGCGCAAGTGGTGCGACGAGATCCTGCCCGCGCTCCTCCGTTTGCATCCTATAAGTAGGTGTTCGATCCATCAACATCTCGTAACTACGACAATTCCTTTCATCGTGGCCCGCCATCCTGCAGAAGTTACAAAATAGTTGTTGGGGAGGGGGGTTGTCTTAAGTTCGGCAATGGGTGACAATTGTCCATGGCATGCTTTCCTCCCACCTGACAGATTGCACACCAGAGTGCGGGCGCCATGCTTGGCCCAGCTTGTACCTCTGGTTGCAACGATATGGGCCCCCCTCCTGCCACATAGTTCGCGAAGATTAGAGAGTGGTCCTTATTGTGGCCCTATCTCTTACATTTGATACACCATACCTCTTCCCGTACTTCTGCCTGAGGCACCTGCCCTTATTTCAAGCTTCGCATTTCCAGACATAGGTTTTGTATTTGCGCTTGGATTTGTTGTACTCCCAACCCTGGGTCCTATATTGGGGTTTCGTGCAACCACATCGCTGCCTCCAACGCTTCGGCTTGGGTTGAGATCTTTTGTTGCGACAGAGCCAACCTCATATATGGCGTTAATGTTGCGACAAACCAAGCGCGGTGTCGTGCATCCGACAATGTCATGTTAGCCTCACGGATGGTTCTTTTCAACCTCTGATCCAAATCCCACGGGGTTTCACTAGGCAACATTGCAATTTCCCTGAACCCAATAACCGACTGTGCTTCTGACTTTGGTCACCCAAATTCCTTCTTTAGCGCCTCCTGGATTACTGTTATTCCTTCATTTGGATGATCACTTGAGTATTTCATGTACAAGGTCAACGTGCGGTCCTGTAACGCGCTAAGGTAGCCTTCTTGATGTTATCATCTGTAATGCCTTGAGCGTCCCACACAGACTTTATCACAAACCAGAACCGGCCCGGTTCCTCATTTCCTACACCCTTAAATATCGGCAGCTTTACTGCGCTCGCCATCCCAACTTTTGGTGGTGGTGGGGTTGGAGATGGGGTTGGTGTTGGGTGTGGACGGATTTGATGTAGGTGAAGTGGGTGGTGGCGTGGACGAAAGTGGTATCAGTGGGAAGCGCTCCTTGATCAACCGGACCACACTTCTTGGTGAGAACCTCGCGAGCTCCTCCTCGCTTTCCCGTGAAATAGAAATCAGAGGACTATTCTCTGCCCCTCTCGTTTCGCGGTAACCTCTTCCGCTCCACATTACTCCAGACATCAATAAACGCGCATAATTTGTTTTTCACACAACAACATCTTAATCCAAGTATTCAATGATTTAATATACCTTTCTCGCAGTCCTTGGAGAAATCGCCTTTCCGCTTCACTATAACCCACAGTTGTATCTATCACGAACTCAGTGATAAATCCTCCTATTACCCGATCTAGCCAATGATCTATTGCGCGTGCGATTTTATCTTCGGTAGCTTCTAGCCTGCGCACCAGTTCTGGGGTCCACACAATAGGTTGATCTAATCTGCACCTTCCCACGCTGTCAGCTAACCTCGCGATCCACTCGTACAGCTCTACCGGAAATGTCGCGAAGAAGACCTCGTGAATATCTGTGTATATATAGCGGTCCACCTAATCTTCCTCTGATATCCGCGGGTTTCTGTTTTCTTGAACTGCGAACTCGTGGAGCTTTAGATCCCACCACTCTTCAATCTCTTTCTTGGTAGGGTTCCAGTGTTCCAACATCAGACACCCCTTAGGTAAATCCTGGTCTCAGTAACGGAACCATTTGTTGGCTTATATGGGCCTGACCCAAGTTCGGAAGAATTATTTAGCCAAACAAATCCCGTAGCTACCGGCCCTTTCGGCAATAGCCCGCGGAGCGTGGACTGAGGTCTCACCCGAGGTAGCAGGGGAGGGTGTTGGAACCAGGTTTCCGCACCCTTGGGATGTCTAGATGTGGTCTGGAGGCTTCGCGCACCGTTCTACAGCCTCGTGCTGCTCTGCTTCCACTCAGATCCGTAACAGGGCTACTTCTCAATACTAATTTCTTAATGATTTTTTATAGATCAGATCTACTTATGAGAGTCTTTAAGCAAACATTTAATCAAGAAAACCAGTGCGCACATTCAATAGAAGTACAAAATTGCATATATTCATAACATGAGCATATGCGCATAGACCAAACAGTTATATTAACCATACATTAACCAGATCCACAATAATTCAAATTTAACACAGAATTCCAGAATCAACTTATCTTTATTAACTTTCTTCACCAACACATCCAGATCCATCCTGCGCACTCAGCTGCAAGGGTCCGCGCACACAGCTATGGACTCTTCCAGGCTTCTTGGCACACAGCTACAGAGCCTCTATCTACTACCCAATACCTTCGACTAGGACTTATAGACGCTTCAAGACTTTCCTTCTCAAAAACCCATTACATAACATATCCAAGATTACATCCCAAAAAGCTACTTCCTACCCATAGAGCCTCGCTCTATTTATACCTTTCCATGGTCTGCGAACCATGGGCGGGCCGACTCAATTTACATTTCTTTACATTATTTTTGGGCGGACTATCCTTTGACTCAACTTATTACAAATCACGCTCCGCGGATCCCGCGGGGTCTTTACCCTATCTTTTATCCAAAATTTCGGGCTTTTTGCCTTATAATCGTTATGCGGAGCTTCTGCTACCCAACAGTAAGGGAGAATTTGGAATTGAAGGGTTTATTTTCTTATTTATCAGAGCTTCTCATCTTCTCAAAATTTACAAACCTTATCCAGGTATTTCGTGGCTTCTATTCCTCTTTAATTTTTCTCCAAAAAAAAATGAAATTTTTGCCCTAGAATTTTAAAAACCCTAGAGTTTTCTATGTAGATTTTCATTTCTTGTAGTAGAAGTTGTCATGGCCCCCAAAAACAAGAATGATCCAACTTCGGTGAACAAGGAATAAAAGTATGTAAGTTTTGTGGGAAGGAAGTTAAGGGTGGGGGGATCCATAGAGTTAAAGAACACCTATCACATGGAGAGGGCAAGTAAAACCTTGTAAAGAATCTGAGGATCTTAAAGCAGAGATGTTAATGTGAAAATTTCAAAATTGAAATCCTATTGCCGCAAATGGAAATTATTCTTCTAATTGTTAATTAATTTTAAAAATTTATTTGCTACGGCAAATACCGAATCAATCACACTACAACCTTCACAAATAAAATGTTGCGGAAATAATAGCGTTGGAAACTGAGAAAATTCTAGTCCACACACAATAAAAATGAAACCATTGTTTTTGAACAAATGTCCTCGGAAAAACCCAACTTGGGAAAACTGATGCAGCAGCTAAGGGTTTTATATTATTAAGCAGCAGTGAAATCAGAGTACAATAATGTGGATGCAGAAATCTAGTTATCTTGCAGCGAAAATACCGGCAAAAATATCTAGAGGGAATTTAACCTCACTCTGGGCAATTCCGACACTGGATTGCCTCTGAAAAAGCAAGTCGTCCAACAGGGTCTGCGTCAACCTAATGCTACCTGCTGCAACTGTTGCCTGAACTAACTGCTAGTCTAGTTATCCCACCTGCTGCTGGCCAAGAAAACGTCTCTCCGACACTCTAGGACTCCTTCCCAGCCTCTGGAACTGAAAACACTTGCCCTCTTCAGCGAATCAAATCGCCTTATTAAAGCTCTACACAGCCTCTTAGAGAAATTTTGGCCTCTCTACAAATGCACTTGCTGGATCTAGATAACTTCCTCTAGCCTCACTGTCCCTACTCCTCACTGTCTTTGCTTCCTCCTAAAGCTCAAACTCTCTGGCAACTAACTGTTGCTACTTTGGAAAATCAAATTCTCTAGTGACTCGTGTATTCTCCATCACCACATCGATCCTGTCTTATATCTTCCTGTTGGGACTCCAACAGCCAAGATTAAATCTTAATCGATAGTTTATATCATTTCTGGATCAATTCATTTGAGTTTCTAGAGAATTCTCACCTTGACTTAATTAATTCTGATTAATTAACCAGTTTTCCTAAGTTTAGACTTAGGAAACATTAAAAAAATTGGTCAATAATCTAATTATTTCATTTCTAGGTGGAATTTCTAGAAACGATTTCTGCGTTTTGGAGACCTCATGTATTCTAGCCTCTTCACCAAATTTCGTGGCTAGAAAACATATGATGCTACAGAAACTAGCACTCCCTCTTAGCGAGGATTGTGTTCTCTCGAGTGTTGCACATTCTGCCACAACACCCTATCTCTGTATCACCTCCTATCATGTTGCTGATGTCTAGCTGTTGTTGCCCACCAACTACTGCACAACTTTGATGTTGCATCTGTGCTGCTGTTTACACTGCCATATTGCTGCCAACACTTCATTTGCACTGCAACTACCTCTCATTTGTTGTTGTTGCAATTGCAACTACTGCAACTGAGAAGCATCCATAATACTGAATAAATTGTGTTCAGTATGATGCATCTGTCTCCAGAGTCTCTGACCGCTACTAGTATCTGGATTGTCACTGAAGAATTTGTGTTGTTGCTGACTCTGCTACTGAGCCACCTGCTTTGTTGCCAACACTGCACTATGCTCCTCAGCATCTGACTGCCACTAGTTTGCAACTGTTACTCTGGTAATGATTGCATCAACTACCACTGATCCAACCTACCACTGAATATTGTGGGCCCTCGTAGCAAGGTAATGATCCATGAAGTGGACTCCTCAAGGACCCTGCCCAATCTTTGTAGCTCTCTGGGGCTATAACTCCTAGTCACCCCACCTCACTCCTTGAGGTATGGTTGCAATCAACGCAAAGTCTTCCTCCAAACTGGAGAACAACCTATCTATCTCAACATGTGTTGCCGCTTGGTCATGCTTCTCTTGCTTGTCCTTCTTTCTGAGAGGACATTAGGTACTGTAATGGCCAAACTCACCACACCTGAAGCACTTGACCTTAGATAGGTCCTTCTTCTTCTTCCAGTCCCCCAGACCCTGACTGGGACCGTTAGATGCTAGGGCCACATTCTCCTCCTCCTTCACACCCTTCGGTCCGTTGCTACTACTGCCGCTGATGGAGCTCTTTAGAAGAGCTCGCCTCAACTCCTCCTGCAGTAAGTCAGCCGACATTCTGTCCCATCCTTGTAGAGTATCTCTTCCCAATATACTTTGGACAAAGACTTCCCAATCCTCCAAGACACTATTTAGTGCCAACTGTACTAGCTCTGAAGATTGAGGTGTTGCCCCAACAGTTGCAAGCTGGTCTCGGACCTCCTGAATCCTGGTAAAAAAGGGATTTGTGCCTTCCCCTTCTGCATCCTGATACATCTTAGCTTTTCTTCTAGGAACATCTTTCGCTGCTCAGAAGTACCAGGAGCATGGAGAGAGCATCCCACATCTCTTTGGTCGTTCCCTTGGCGGCTATATGTGAGACTATATGATCTCAGACTCCATCTAAGATCAACCGCCTCGCCTTCGCCATTTCCTTCCAGTATTCCTTGAGTTGGTTTGCATCTTGGGGAACTGCCACCACATTATCTATGTAGGCTTTCAGGCCATATTCATCTAGAAGGAAGGGCATCCTAGCCTTCCAGATGACATAGTTAGAAGCTCCATCCAACCTATCCTAATCTCTAAAATCCCTACTGTGGTTATCAATGTTGCACAACTCGTACTCGTATAAGACTCGTCTGGCTATTGACTCATCGACTCGTATAATACTCGAGAACAACTCGTATAAGACTCGTCAAAATACAAAAAAATCTTAAAATATGGTCAATTTTTAAGCACAAAAAAGAAACTAATCACAATTCCAATCCTTATAAGCTATAAAAACCACAATATATGCAATAATTCATAACATCATCTCATATCTATAAAAGTACAACATAACATATTCGATTTTTGTAAGCAAAACATTTAGATATTGAATAAGAAAAGGGCTCATGATTCCATAATTAAAATAAAAAATGTCAGCAAGTTCAAAATTCAAATACATATGTCATAAATGATACATGATTGTCTCATAACAATCTTGGGACTCATCACTCATGGACGACTATGCCTATAATAAGCCCTCGTGGAGCTAGTGCTAACATCGGAAGGTTGAAGCAACTGTGAGGCAGGTGTATTTGGAGTCTCCATCTGAGATAGAGAGATCCTCAGTCTCTTCATCAAGCCAACTCAAATCAAGGGATTCCTCCTCCATAACCCAATCAAAGTCTAAATCAATAGTATCCAATAAAATTGGATCTATATCCTTTGGTTGCACTTGTTTTGTGAGCATTTGAAGGTTGTAGTAGATGAAAACCAACTTCTCCAACCTCTCATGCTCCAACCTGTTTCTCTTTTTGTTGTGGATATGCTCAAGCACCTAACCAATTGCGCTCACAAGAAGAAGCATTGCAGGGTTGACTTAGAACACTGATGGTGAATTCTTGTAATTGTGGTGCCTCAATGCCACAATCTATCCACCAATGAGCTGTAAAAAAATAACAACAAAGATTATCAGTGTGCAATGCCAAACATATAAAAGAGAACTAGCAAAATTACAAGCTAAGTTCTAACAACTTGCACTTACAAGGCATTTTCTTGTCTTTGAGATGTTGGCTTGAGCCGAATCCAAACATGCCAGATGCTTCTTTGTACATATCTCATTGTATGCTTATTTTGTCTCGAATATCTTGATTTGGGAACATCTTCTCAATGCATATCATGACACCTCTCATCACCTCAACTGCTACATAATTTGCTGCATTGTCCGTGATTACTTGGACAACATTTGCAACCCCAACTTCCTCCACCACATCAGCCAACAATGTAAAAATCAAATGTGCATCTTTTACATTTGCAGATGCATCAATGGATTTTAGGAGCATTGTTCCTTTAGGGCAAGCTACAACAAAATTTATTATTGTTCTACCCCTCTGATTTGTCCACCCATCAGACATAATTGTACAACCTATAAATTTGCATGAGCTTTTAATGTTCTCCAATTGTTCCTTGACACACTCAAGCTCCCCATCTAGCTCTTTCTCCCTAAGTGCATTATAAGATGGGGCTTTGTATGCAGGGCCAGCACTTGCAAAGGCATCCACCATGGGTTGATAAAAATAAGACTTTGCATAGTTGAACGAAACACTGTTATGGTACCGAAACCTCCTCACTGTTATATCTGCCTCCTTCCTCTTCTTTTCATTAAAACTATCCAAGGTTGGTTGAGATCCTGGAGTTGTACGAGGACTGAAGAAAGAAGAGGTTATACTCCTGTTTGCCACAACACTTGAAGAGGAGTTACCAATGCCTAGGCTTTGAATCTGTGTTTCACTCTAAGATGAAGATCTACCTATCCCAACAATCTCATCCTTCCTTTTTGCCCTGGTAGAACTTTCTTCTTTAATGGCTTCCAAAGCAGCTGCCATTTCAGTAGTGACTTCATCAGGGCAATTTTGACAACATCTCACACGATTCCTAGGAATTCTAGCTAGGTGGTATTTTAGCCTGTTTATGTTTGCATGCATTGTGGCATTGCAATAATTGCACTTGATATGGTGGTCGTTACCGGCAATGATTCGTTGACCATGTGCCCATGCCGGATCACGAGACTTTCTAGAACCCTTTGGTGGCATGGTGACATAATCAGGAAGAAAAAAAGTAAATTTTTAAAATTTAATTGATATTTTTTTTGTTTTTTTTAATTTTTTTGGATTTTAATTTTTTTTTTGACTTTGCAAATTTTTTTGGGCCTGTCGCTGAGTTTCTCAGTAACACACAGGCCCTCTGAGAGAAATTTCTCCTTTCCTGTGTGTGTTTTTCTCTTCCACCCGACGTTGGCTCTGTTGCTGCAAAACCCTCTGAATCCAACCAAGGAATCTGCTTAGGGAAAATCTGAGTTGTTGCTGCTCTCTCTGACTATTGAATCACTAACCCGAACAACTCGACTTTTCTGCAACCCTACAACTGAAAAGCGAATTCCTGCCCCAACAATTCAATCTATCTATCTGAGCTCTCTGCAGTCTCTGAAAATTTCGCCCTGCTGCTCCCACTAAGCAAGCGAAATTTTCTCATCTACTTCTAGGCTTCCCAACTGATCACTCACACTCTGATACCACGTGAAAATTTCAACACTGAAATCCTATTGCAGAAACTAGAAATTCTTTTTCTAATTGCTAATTAATTTTCACAATTTATTTGCTACAGCAAACACTGAATAAATCACATTGCAACCTTCACAAATAAAACACTACAGAAATAATAGCGTTGGAAACTGAGAAAATTCTAGTAGACACAATAAAAATGACACCATTGTTTTTGGACAAATGTCCCCGAAAAAACCCAACTTGGGAAAACGGGTGCAGCAGCTGAGGGTTTTATATTATTAAACAACAGTGAAATCTGAGTACAATAATATGGATGCTGAAATCTAGCTATCCTGCAAATAAAATACTTGCAAAAATATCTAGAGGGAATTTACCCTCACTCCGGGCAATTATGGCATTGGACTGCCTCTGAAAAGCAAGTCGTCCAACTAGGTCTACGCAAGCTCTACATCAACCTGATGTTGCCTGCTACAACTGCTGCATGAACTGACTACTAGTCTAGCCATCCTTTCTATTACTGGCTGGGAAAACGTCTCTCCGACACTACTTCACGGCCTCTGGAACTGAAAATGTTTGCCCTCTTCAGCAAATCGAACTGCCTTATTAAAGCTTTGCGCAACCTCCTAGAGAAATCTCAGCCTCTCTGCAAATGCACTCGTTGAATCTGGAAAACTTCCTCCATCCTCACTATCCCTGCATCTCATTGTCTCTGCTTCCTTCTGAAGCTCGAACTCTCCAGCCACTGGCTGCTGCTACTCTAGAAAATCGAATTCTCCAATTGACTCTTGTGTATTCTCCATCACCATATCGATCCCTTCTTATATCTTCCTGTTGGGACTCCAACGGCCAAGAATAAATCTTAATAGATGGCTTATATCATTTCTGGATTGATCCATGTGAGTTTCTAGAGAATTCTCACGTTGACTTAATTGATTTTGATTAATTAACCAGTTTTCGTAAGTTTAGACTTAGGAAACAATAAAAAAATTGGTTAATAATCTAATTAAGTCATTTCTAGGAGGAATTTCTAGAAACAATTTTTGGGTTTTGGAGATCTCATGTATTCTAGCCTCTACGCCAAATTTCGTGGCTAGAACACATCCGATGCTATAGAAACTAATAGTTAAGTCTAATTGAAACCTACAAAGAAGAAAAGGGTAAAAGCAAGAGAATTAAAAAAGATATAGGCAAAAGTCAAAAGGATGATGTTGTTCTTAGTGGCCTTGATTTTGAAGAATGTATGCCTAGTTTTGAAGATTCCTCTAGTTTCCCTGTTAGAGTTGGAGAGGCTACATTTGGCCCTAGTTCAACTGCTTTGTAGAGGACAGTGGTCCATAAAGGGATTGACTCCTTCTTTGTACCCTGCACCGCCCCTAGTTCTCAACCCACCATTGATGCTAAACGGAAGAAGATAGAGGAGGTTGCATATGAATGCATTGTTAGATGGTGGTATGATGCAGACATACCTTTTAATGGTACTAATTTTGCATATTATCATCCTATGATTTATGTTATATCTTCAAATGGAGCAACCTTCAAAGGCCTAGCTTTCAAGATATTAGGGCATCAATTTTACAAAACGACATCCAAAGAATACAAGAATACCTTACAGAGTTCGCGCAATCATGGACCAAAATAGGGTACACTATTATGTCTAATGGATGGACTGATGGTAGATCTCGCACCATATTAAATTTCTTAATTGCTTGTCCAAAAAGTACTATGTTTCTCAAATCTATTGATGCATTTGATAAAGTGAAGGACGCACAATTACTATTCTGCCTTTTGGAATAAGTAGTTATTTTTTTTTAGACTCTAGGATAATCGGTAACTGGTGAGAGTTATCCTGAACAGACCCAGGATTATTATTATTATCCAATTTCAAGGTCACGACCAAGCCAGACACCAAATTAGTGTATAAGACCCCCTTGTTTGTGGGACAAGGGACCCACCTCCACATCAACGAAGGCATACATACTCTACCCTCCTCTAGTTTTGAACCTATGACCTCTTAGGAGGAAACACATGCTCTTAACCATTAAGCCCATTCAAGCTGTTATGGAAGTAGTGGTTGAAAATGTTGTACAAGTGTTCACAAATAATGCCTCTAACTATGTTGCAGCTGGAAAGATGTTCGAAGAAAAACACCCCACAATTTGTTAGTCTCCATGTGCAACCTATTGTCGCCCAAATTGTACACCCAATGCGACAACACTCAGAGCAAGAGTTGTCACTCTAATCCTTGCTCACTCTGTTTAAGCTATCTCCTAAGGCAGACTAAGGGGGGTAGTCCTTGTTACCGCTCAAACTAGCAGGGATCATAAAAGGCATTCCTAAAGAGCAACTGCTAGATCAAAGGGAAACAATGGAGGCTTAGCCCATTGTCACTTCAGCTAAAACTCCCTACTCTTCACGGACTTTTAGCGATGGGAGGAGACCCGGTATATACAGAAGGTCATGACAAGGATAAATCAACCAATGGATATTAAGTGACCCTTAAAATCCTCTCCCTAGAAGGGGTTTTAAGCATTGTTGATAATACCGGCGATATTCGAAAATATTGCAATATTTTGCCAATATTTTCAAAACAAAAAATATCGCGATATTTTCAAAATATCGCAATATTTTCAAAATATCGGCAAATATCGCAATATTTTGAAAATATCAGCAAAATATCTGCTATGTTTAAAAATTTGAAAAAAATATTTGTTATGTTTGCCAATATTTGTCGATATTTTCGCCGATATTGCCAATAAGATGTTTTCTGGACCCTCGTCGATATTTTGCCGATACCGATATTATCAACATTGGTTTTAAGAATAGAGATTTCTTGCTTGTCAAGCAAGGTACGAAGGTTTCTAGGAGGAGGAGAGGACTTGAGGATTAGGTTTAGAGGAATATTCCTTATGAAAGAATTTCCCAATCCAAAAATCCCTATTGAACTTGACTTCCTGAATGGTTGTTGAAGGGTTGACCTTTCAAAGCTATGGGACCACACGGGACCAAGTGGACCCGACCTAGGTTAAGGGGGAAGAATCTAGCAACTAATGATGTTCTTAACCCAAACAAGAAAGGGAAAGGATCAAAGCAAGAATTTTCACTTAAAGGTGTCAAATTGATCATGTGAAGCACTAGCCCTGGGAACACTAGGGCAAAGTTTGATCTCGAAGCTAGGGCTTGGGTTGTCTCACAACTCGACCATCGAAATGACTTCAAAATTGGAGACCTTGAAGATGCACCAGCGCGGGAGGGCTAGGAGATTGAACTTTTTGGAGGGATATTTTGTCGGCAAAGTGATGCCCTAGTTGACCCAAATTGGCTAGACCTAGAAGAAGGTGAAAAGGAATTGATATTGGAGTGACCACCTCTTGGTAGATCAATGCCTTAGTCTCGGGAGAATGGAGTCTAGGGTAAAGATAAATATGAATGAGGACCTTGTTTCTTGGTCAAGGAGACCTTAAGACTACTTCGCTTGTCTTCTAGGGCAACGGGAAGCAATTTTACAGGCTTTATTCTTCGACTTGCAAAAGGTGATGACTTATCAAGATGAATTCAGTGATAGAATTATCCTTAGGAAATTTCATTCAAAATTACATGGCCCATACATTGAGAGATGCTATATAGACAAAACTCCACAATTTAAGCAGTAAATGCATGCAGCAATTAGCCGTAAAAATAGTGAAATTCCCAATCCAATGGATAAGACAAAGTAAAATAAGAATAGCATTACTAACTTGTACTTACATGTAATAGAACATATCCAACCATCAACAATTTGACAATAGAGAAGCTTCAAGATAAGATAAACCAAATCTAAACATCAATCTTCATCCATAAAGCTTCAATTCATCCTCCATGAAAAAGTGTGAAATTATCTAAAGAGAAGAGAGATCCAATCCAAAGTGATGATCTCTAAATGAACTCATCTCACTTGTATTTATATACTAATGAGGAGTTCGAATTAGTCTCCTAAGCCTACATAAGCCCCAAAAATATAATAATGTGCTAATAACCTAACTTTTGTTGACAAGTCCATCAAACTAGCTCACAAATGAAATAATAAGCCTCTTAAGAGGTCAAATGATAAATAATACATGTTGTAGGGCCCTCCAAGCAGCCTGATAAGATCCATACGTGCCATAATGAAGAATAGAACCCTCAAAAGTGATGGACAAGTGGTTGGCCCCTTGTTCTCCAAACAATAAACCTGTGGTGCTCCTAGTGGGTGTGGGAGCACAATAACAACCTCATGGGTCTCCAAATGAATTGAAGATGCATGTATATCATCTATAAGGGCTTCAATGATGGTGTAAGTGATGCCACATCATCCTACAAATCTTGGGTCAGCTGCTAAGTGCATGATACATCTGTGGAGCTAGCTGGGCAAAGGTTAACCAAGTGCATCTTCCTCATCCAATATGTGAATCTCAAGCAATCTCTAAACATCCTCGGGGATCCATGGAGTGTTGTCTACTGCTTTGGAGGCCCATGGCTCTCAACATACACCCTACATTTGTCAATGCAGCCCTCTAGAGGGTTACAACCCCGTATAGGGAAACCAAACCCAAGATGGAGACCATATGCAATCCTGCATAATATCCAATGCATCCCCTAGCCTTCTAGTACAACAAGTCACTAGAGAAACCGAGTAAAAGAGCTTACAAACCATGGACCATAGGTGGGGACTTCATAATGGTCTGCCCTTCCATAATGGGCTTTGGGATGTGCTAATGTCTCCAAACTCCAAATGGAGTTAACCAAGTATCTTATTAGGTGATTTCTCCTTTTAAAGGGGATAATATGTTCAAGGTACAACCTTTAAAAGGTGGTGGTTTGTGATAGAGAGGTGAATGAAGTAGGGGATGAGAAGGGGCAGCCCTGGGCCACATGCTAGGGTACACGAGTAGCTAATAAAAGGGAAGCCCACACTTAGGTCTATAATGTATGAAAGGGACCAATCGTGGTACATGAGGCGCCCTGGCCTTGATTTTTCCACCCTTCTTTATATGTCTTTTGCCTTTTTATGACTTTTCTTGATTAACTGCTTCGGGTTCAAAAGGTAAGGGCATGATGTGTGAGATATAGCAATGGATACCCCCTTTTAAAGTAGGGCAGTTCATTGCCCACCAGGGGTTGGGACAATCATGGGTTCCTAAATGATGAAGGAGCCTCATAGAACCTGTAGGAACTAGGGTGGTGGCCATCAGTATCTCTAAGAATCATGTGGTGCATTCCAAAACGAAGCATATTCCGATTAAATATCATTTCGTTAGAGAGCAGGTTGCCGAAAAGAATACCAAGCTTCAACATGTTGGCACAAAGGAACAAATTGCTGACATCTTTACCAAACCATTACCTCGTGAAGCATTTGAGTATCTTCGCCAAAAGCTTGGGATTCTCCCAAGTTCTCATTAGAACCTTTCTCTTATCTAACTAAGTAGAAAGGGGGAGTGGAGGTGTGTACAGGTCCGCAGGAAGACAGTTTGTCAGGGGGAGTTACCCTTTGCCATTGATGACAAAGGGGGAGAGAAGGCAGTAGGAAGAGGTGTTATAATCGTTGGGGGAGTACTTGTGTTGCCACCAATGCTAAAGGGCGAGATTGTTGATTAGTGGTTGTCATTGATGTCAACCCAAGCATCACCAGGGGCTACCCCGATCTTGCATGGGCATTTTGACTTGACAACTTACTCTACTCTGAGTCAAGGATCTTCTAGATGGATTCTACTCATGGAGATGTTTCCGTTGATATATGGAATGCCAATTAATTCTTCACGGTTTGAGAGATATTCATGTTTGAAGTTAGTAACCCCAGTTAGTGGGCTAAAACCCTATGGGGTTGTGGCATGGCAATCATAATTGGTTGTGGTCATTGAATAGTCAATAATTATTAATAAAAAAATTGCTCCTAAAATTCCTCCAAAGTTCACTTGTTGAGGACCCTCTCAACAAGACATTCATATAAATAATGACCCTCATATCCTCCTCTAGTAGGGATTTTGTGGCTTCAAACAGGTCATTGTGGCACTTTCGCTATAACTTTTTTTCTGCAAAGCTTAGAACCTGAAATTAAAACCCATTTGAGCCGAAATCTTAATGAACCTCGTGACCGAATTTTAGATCTTGGTTTGCTATGTTTTCGGAGATATGATTTGAGGAAGTTAGGGTTTTTGCAGGCTCCCGAATTCCATGTCAAACAGGGGAAGTTGGGAAAATCGTCATAACTTTCTCTCTGAGAATTGGATTTAAATTTCGTAAATAGTCACAGAAAGAGGATGGACTGTAGTTTGTTGAGTAGCGTTTTCAAGGTCGAAGGTCGCAACAGTGACACGTGGCACTTCATACAAGTTTGCTCTACTAAACCAGTCTATAATCAGGTCATCGTGGGCGATTGGGCATAACTCTTTCTTGAAGAATCCAATCTTGATCAAACCTGTGGGGTTGGAAAGAGGACTCAGAGGGCTACCACTGGACGAAATTTCAGACCCTGGAGATCCAAAATTATATAGCTACAATAGATTGAATATCGAACTCCTAGAAGGCAAGAAAAAGCATGCATTCAAGGATCAGTACAGTAAGGACCACACATCAACAGTCATGGGTAAGTCTCCTATAGTAAGGTATGTATGATTAGTGTTTACATTTGAATTTTGAGTATCATCTCTGACATATGTTTTTGCAGGACAATGTAAGTATATACAGGGTCTCGATTCTATCTCTATGTCTCTATATGTCACAGTTAGTTTTTCGGATGTCCTATTCTTGATATTACACATTTGATGCTACATATTTTTAATGTTACACCAAGTCTGCTAAATGTATATGATGTTGTAAGTTCATGTTTCTTGTCTTGTCATAGTTGATAGAATGGTCTTTGTCGTTGTACTTAGAACTTGGTCCATCACAAGTCTAGGGTTTGTCATCAATTTTTATTGTATATGTCTTTAGGTCAGTTTTGGATATAGTTTTGCATAGAGTCCGGGCCTACATCAAGAGTGGGAGTCTTTGTCTACTGCTGCAACAAGTCAACAACAAAAGTGACAAGCACACTTCAAGTACGGATTGTAATTTTAATTTGTACTTATTCATTATTATGCACTTACATGTGTTTTGCAGGCAGAGGTAAGTTGAAGGGTATTTTGTTTTGTTTTGGGATTGGTTTCGCCGAGCAAAATTTTCATGCAAGTAGAAGAAGATTCAAGTACAACTTCAAGCAAGAATTCAAGAGCAGAAGTATCAAATCAAAGAAAGCATTGCAGCGGGACATCCTTTGAAGACATGACAGCCATCCGTATATTGTGAATAAGTGTCAAGGCCAAGAGTCATCATTGTAAAGTTGTAAAAGAGTCATTTGTAACAGTGTCATCATTGGAAGAGTCATTATTGTAAAGAGTCAATCTGCCTAGAGTCGAAAAAGCATTATTGGCAAGTATAGGAGTCTTTGTTGGGATGATATCATGGTTGGGTTGCAAGTCATAGTGTGATTCGGTTGCAAGTCATAGTGTGATTCGGTGTTCGGTCAAAATCATTGTAAATCATATTGTATCGTGGATCGTTGTCCCTAGTACGGGAATCCACACTCTTGTCTCATTTCAGTCATTATAGGGTGGCAGGGAGGTGCAAGGTTGGTGCAAGAAGTCGCCTACAGGTTGGAGCCTGTGAACACTTCAGGGTGGTAGGTTGGTCTAGGATGTTGGGGCATCCATTTAGTTGACTACTGAAGAAACCAAGGCGTTGGGGCGACCTTCTAGTAGGAGCTAGAGAAGAATTATTTTCTAGAATTCTAGGAAGTTGTTGCTTTCATTTCAGTTGGGGCTGAAGATTAAAGAATTTATTAGAAGAGTGTTTGGTAGTTTTTTACCTGGAGGGGGTTTTCCACCTATATTTCTTGTGCCTATTGTGTTCTTTTATTTACTGTTATTACTGTATAAACATTAATAATAATTGAAGATTAACTAATGCTCTGAAAAGATTTGAAAGTGCTAATTGCTAAGGAATATTGATTCACCCCCCTCTCCGTATTTCCAACAAAAAGAGGGTTGATGGCTTCAAAATAATTCGATAAACTTTAGAACCCTAGTCGTTGTCTTCAGATCTGGATATAAGCTCTAAGAAAAACCCAAGAAAACATACACAAAATGGAGAAACATTATGTACAAAAGCTAGATCTAAGCGAGAATTATTTACAAGTAATTTACAAATACCCAAAGCTCTTGTAAGCAAATCTATGCATTTATAGCACAAAAATAGAGATTTAAAATTTTATAAGATATTTTTTTTAGATGGATGGGAAAGAAAAACCCCCTTTAATGAATTATTTTGATCGGTCTTTGAGGAAACCCACTCTGGGTTCTTCGTTGTTATGAGCCAAGGAGGAGAAGGTTCAAATAAGAACTTCTTCAAATGCCTGACACCTGATCATAAATTTTCCTACACAAACTCAAAGATTTTGTTAGATCCAATAAGGGTAAGTCACACAATGAAAAGAAGCTCTAGTGATTCAAACAAGAATCCACTAGATCTACCAAATCGTCAATGCTTCTAACCCAAATATAGATGCAAAAAAGCAACTATAAATCCAAATGGCTAAGGAATTTTAACAAATTAGTGCACTAACAGAAATTATAAAGCATCTTCAGATTAAATTTACCACAAGAAGCTGAAGAGATACACCATAATATTTGCCCCCAAAGACTTTTATGTTTTATTACTCAAAAAATGTTACAAAGCTTCCAGAGCCAATACACCATCCAGAGATCAAATGATACAATGAGGAGCCTCAAGCTAAACTTATAGAAAAACAAAGAGATCTAGATCACCCTCAATGTGGAAAACAACTAGGTCCAAGAAGTTGCACAATTTTGACTTGATCCTGGAGAGTAACAATTGTCAGATGCTTGATCCATGCCAAAATTAAATCATGTCCTTTGATCTTGATGAAGAAATTCGAATTCCATAATAATTCCCTTTTTTCATGGTCCAAAAAATATTATTTTGATCTTTTTTCCTCGAAAAATCATTTTTGACTTAGTTTCTTGAGACTCGAGACATGATCTAGTATGATAATTATACATAGACTCGATACACTAGGACTTACTTAAGACATCATCATCGAGCCCCACCCTAGCTCTGGGGTATATTTTTGGGAGAAATACTCCGCTAATTATCTGACTGTTTAAAAACACAGATAATTTGTTGAGGTTAAAAAAATCCCTAGGATGAAACTCATTGGGTTACATGGCTTCATAGTCATACTAAAATCAGTTTTACAATAAAGGCCCACCAGGCTGTAGAATTTGGAGTTACAACTTCGATAAAACAAATGAATGATGATGATGAATTTTGGATATCTCACTACTCGAACATGATGGAATTCCTTTGAAAAAATGTGTACTGCTATAGGGTAGTTGACATGGAGTGGTCAACATTGCACATACCCTATGTTGAGGTTCAGTTGATTATGGACATTAGTGGATGATTGAGCTGAGATCTGGGCCGAATTAATTGTCTACTCGTGGGAATGAGTATATGCACTGAGAGGGAGGCGAGTCAATAATTGTATGAAAGTGGGGTTATGTATCTTCAAGGTTGAAGTGGACTGTTGTACAAGGGATAGACATTTATGAGTTTTGTTTAGAAGGTTGGGTTTATATTCTTATCAATACTGAGAATAACCATAGCGCGTTGTTATAAATCTAGGTTATTTTTAGTAGAGAGAAAGTGACTTTATTGTTATTGCTATTGTTTATCAGTGGTGTACATTTTGCTGAGTTTAATATAAATATCATGTTATTATTTGAAGTGTTTTTGGGGCATTTATTTGGCACTATGTCTCTTATTTAAAATAAAAACACCCAGAAAACCACTTATAGCCATACATATGCAAACTGTTTGATGAAATGTCATAGTGACAAACTCAAATAAAACTCAAAAAATTTAGAGAAAATTCTAAAGTATTCCAAGGGGTTATCTTACAGTGGTATCAGAGCATGGTCATAGAACATTGTGTGGTTTGAAGCAGTGTTGCAAACATTGCAATTTTATCATGATATTTTGAAAAAATCACGATTTTTTCAAATGAATGATTCTATCGGCCGATGTTATTGTATATTTTTTTATTTTCAAAAAAAACCGATTTTTTTGAAAAACCGTAATTCGATCGTTAAAAAACGTCGAGGTGGAAAATAGCATACTTTTAAAGCTAAATTCGCGTTTTTTTTTGCTCATTTTGCAGACAGAGGGCAAGAGTGAGAGCTAAGGAGGAGAAGTCATCTACAAGGGCAAGAGAGGAGAAAAGTGAAGGAATTTAGCATCCCAAGCAAAAAAAAATCAAGTTTGGACATGTTTCTTCTGCATAGCATGGTTTTCAGGTATGGGCATCAAATTTGGCCCTTTTTTTTGTTTTTTCTTGTTTTTCTTTGGATTTCTATCACCCATTTATTTTCCGTGATTTTTGTTTGGATTTGAGTGTGTTTTATTTGTCATTTTTGTTGCATTTAGTAGAGAGGGTTTTTTTGTAAAAAATGCAAAATCTTGAATGCTAGTTTTATTTGTTTATTTTCTTTTTGTGCCCTAGGTTTTTTCCATCATTTTTGCTTGGGTTTGAATGTGTATTTTTCACCATTATTGTTGCATTGAGGTGAGGGTTTTTTTTTTGTCAAAAATTCAGAATGTTCTATGTAAATTTTAATTTCATTTGTTTTAACTTGCTATTCTTCTTGTGCCCTAAGTTCAAACTTCAAACTTCAATCTTACATTAAAACTCAAGATTCAACAAAGTTAAAAACATGCCAAGGAAATTGGACCCTCTGTGGGAATTTGGTGAACTTAATGGAGGGTTTGATAGATCAAATTTGACTTGCAAGTTATGTGGGAATCATATGATAAGGGGGTATACAAATTGAAGTATCACCTTGCGCAAGTTCCTGGATATGAGGTAGGGCCTTGCTCAAATACATATCCAAAAATCATCTGAAGATCCCTCAAATCATTGGAAGAAATAGAGATAACCAAATTGTCCAAGGCAACTCTAAAGAATCAAATACCAGCGAGTAGAGTGTAAGGATTGGGAGGTGACCGTGAGAGTGGTACTGGTTCTACTTCATCATCAGCATCTACACCCAACCCTGTAGATACCTCATCATTTTTTGTCCCTAGAACCACACCTGGTGCACTGCCATCTATCTCGTCAGTTATTAAAAAAAGGGAGAAGGAAGAAGCTGACAAGTTGTTGGGCAAGTTTCTTCTTTGGAGTGATATTCCTTGCAGCATTGCCAGGAACAATCCATTTTTCTAGCCCGCGATTGATGCTATTGCTATTGTTGGCCTAGGGTACAAAGCCCCTTCATATGATGACTTTAGAGGGTGCATTCTTCAAAATGAAAAGGTTGACTGCACTAAGAGATTGGAGAAGTTGAGGAAATCATGGGCACACACGGGATGCACTGTGATGTCAGATGGTTGGACCGATCAAAAGGGTAGAAGCCTTATTAACTTCTTGGTTAATTGTCCCAAGGGGACAATGTTTATGAAATATATTGATGCATCTGCACATATCAAAGATGCATGGTTATTATGTGATTTGTTGGATGTGTTCATTCGAGAGGTGGGTCCAAAACATGTTTTCCAAGTCACAACGAACAATGCTGCAAATTATGTTGTTGTTGGCAAGATGCTTATGGAGAGGCCTCCGAGCTTATTTTGGATACCTTGCGCTGCACACTGCATTGATTAGATGTTGGAGGACATAGGAAAAATTCCTTTTGTCAAGAATATTGTTGAATCATCAAAAAGAATTACAAAATTTATATATAATCATGCACTTGTGCTTCATTTGATGAGAACATTCACCAACAACAAGGAGTTGGTGTGCCCTGCCATTACACGGTTTGCCACCAGTTCCATATCTTTTCAATCCCTCTTGAATTCTATGTGGGATGTGAAGAAAATGTTTCTTTCAGAGGAGTGGTGTGCTTTGTTATACAACCACAAACCAGAGGGAGAGGCCATATGCAGGTTAGTTTCATACCAAGAAATCTTTTGGGCGAGAGTGCAGGAGGTGTGTAGCATTACTGAACCTTTGGTAAAGGCTCTTCGATTAGTTGATGGAGACAAGTCCACAATGGGCTACTTGTATGAGGCCATGGATAGGGCCAAAGAATCCATTCGGAGCTACTATGATGATGAGGGGTTTGAAAAACAACTCCTATGGGAAGTGATTGATGAACGATAGAACAATACACTCCATTGTCCCATTCATGCTACAGGTGTCTCCCTGAACCTCACATTTTCTTACTCCTGTGATTTCTTATTTGATGCTGAGGTCATGGATGGATTCTTCACTTGTGTTCAAAGGATGGTGCCATCTCCAGCAAAACGTGTAGAAATCTCCAAAGAAATGGATATATATAGGATGGCAAGTGACACATTTAGCTTTGATATGGTTGTTGTGGATAGGAAGACTAAAATGACAAGTAAGCTTTGTGAAAATTCCAAAACAAGAATCCCCATTACAGCGACTGATGATATTTCTCCTACTTGTTAGATTTACATGAACAAGTTATTTGCCGTTTCCTATGACAAATATTGAAATACATATACTACAACCTTCACTTAATTAATTTGTATGCGGAAACAAGAGACTGAACAAGAAAGAAAATACCATAGTATTCAAAACTGGCCTAGCTAACCGGTTACCGGTCTAACTGGCCGGTTAGCAGGCCCACCAGTTGGAACCAGTCAGACACCCTCTATGGCAAAAAAAGGCAGCTAACCGATCCTAACCGGCCGGTTTAGATACAAACCGGTTGTTTCCGTCCTAAACCGGCCGGTTAGGAGGCAAGCCCACCGTGAGCCCAGTCAACGTGTTTTTCAATGTGTTTTAGGGGTTTTGAAGGGAAACTAAGGGTGCTTTCCCTCCAAAAATACCCTCTCCAAGCCTTTAAAAGGCCCCTCTCCCTCTCATTTGTCTCACACATCTGATTTGGAGTGTTTATGAGTGTTTGTGAGTTAGTTTTTGAGCTTGGAGAGTGTTGAGTTTTTGCTGGAGTAGTCATCTTGGAGTTGGAGTTGGAGCTATTTTGGAGATAGTTTGTAGCTCTCAGTGGAGTTGTCATCTTCAAGAGGAGGCTAAGGAAGCTAGTTTGCATTTCCAGGTAAGGAATTTCACTTGAAAATTCCTCATTTCACTATTGTCCATGAATTAATTTTTTTTGTGTTACAAATTTATAAACTTCTCACTTCTATCATCTATGCTATCAAATTTTGTAGCTTGCATGTGCATTTGTTTTCCTACATTTAGCTTTGGTTTTCCATGTTGCTTAGCTGCAATTTTTTTTAAATAGCAGATTTCTTTGCAAATTGTTATTATTTCAAACAAACATAGCTCCAAAAGGAAAGGACAGTGCATGGGCTCATTGTGATGTAATTGATGGAAAAATGATATGCAAATTATGCCATAAATCTATTGGAGGTGGGGGTATTCTTAGATTGAAACAACACTTTGCGGGGATAAGAGGCCAAGTAAAACCATGTGATGCACCAAATGCAAGTGTTAGGTCCTATTAGGGTAGAATACATTTCCAAGCTTGAAAAGTTTTATGAGGATAAGGCCAGGGAGAAGGCCATCCAAGATGACATTGCAAGGAAGAGGGAATTATTAGAAGCCATGAAAGAGAGTGAGTATGATGATTATGCGATTCAAGACTCCTCTTCTATCATTTCCACCAATGACCCCTTTCACTATGTTCGTCCTTCTTTTGGCCAACCATCAAAAGGAACAAAGAGAACAAACATCCAAAGTTTTTTCTCATCTTCTGCCAACATTGCCTCTTCTAATTCCACTTCCTCCCAGCCAAGTTGTCAACCCACTTTGGATCAACATTGGAAAAACAATGCAAAGAAACTTCTCATCAATACATTGCTAGATGGTGGTATGATTCAGATATCCCATTTAATGCTGCTCGCTCATCTTATTACCAAGCTATGTGGGACTCTGTTATAGCTGCAGGAAAAGGCTTCAAAGGCCCTAGTCTGCATGACTTGAGGGGAGCTCTTTTGCAAAAAGAGATATCTTCCATTAATGAGTATTTGGTTGAATTTAAATATTCATGGCTCAAAACAGGTTGTTCCATCACGTCAGATGGATGGACCGATGGAAAGAACCGCACTATCATTCATTTCCTTGTTTCTTGCTCTCAAGGAATCACGTTTTTTAAATCAGTTGATGCATCTGATAAGGTGAAGGATGCAGCCCTTCTATTTGAGTTTTTGGATAACATTATTCAGGAAGTTGGGGAGCAGCATGTTGTGCAAGTCATCACCGATAATGCCTCAAACTATGTTCTTGCTGGAAAGATGCTTGAGACCAAATATAAGACGATATTTTGGACTCCATGTGCTACACATTGCATAGACCTCATACTTGAAGATATAGGCAAAGTGGAGTGGGTAAAAAACGTTGTAGAGCATGCCAAGTGCATTACAAAATACATTTACAACCAATCATGGGTATTGAGGCTAATGAAGAAAAACATTGGGGGCAAAGAGCTTGTTAGGCCTGCAATTACAAGATTTGCAACTCACTTCCTCACGTTGCAATGTCTCAATGGTCAACATAAAAACTTGCAGAAAATATTTTCCTCTGAAGAATGGTCTGAATCTCGGTGGGCTCGTATACCAGATGGAAAAGACACCAAAAAGAAAGTGTTAGACAGTTATTTTTGGAAAAGGTCTGTAGAGCTTGTGAAAATTACCAAGCCCCTTGTTAAGGTGCTAAGGATGGTGGATGGGGAAAAATTGGCCATGGGCTACATTTATGAGGCTATGGATCAGGCAAAGGAGCATATATGAGCAGCTTACAAGGACAGGTTAGCTAAATATGGCCGTATATGGGAGATCATTGATAACAGTTGGAACAATCACCTCCATCGTCCAATACATGCAGCGGGGTGTTTTTTGAACCCAAAGTATCATTATAAAAATCAGCTAGGAGATCTGCATGATGGGGAGGTCAGAGCTGGATTGATTGATTGCTTGGAGCGCATGGTCCCTAGCCATGCAGACTAGTTGGAAATACATAGACAACTTACTATTTTCACTATGGCAGGTGGTACTTTTGGCAAAAACTTGGCAAAGATGGCAAGAGATGTGGACCAACCAAGTAAGCAATTCCAATTTCCAATTTGTTTTTCTTTTCAAGTTAAAATTGTTTACGTTCTTTACAATTCAAATTATAAACTAAGTTACTAATTAATGTCTTTTTCTTTGCAGCACATTGGTGGGAGTCATTTGGTGGCCAGTGTCCTCAATTGTAAAGGTTTGCAATTAGAGTCCTCAGTCAAACTTGTAGTGCTTCAGGTCGTGAGTGCAATTGATCTGTTTTTGAGCGCATACACACGAAGAAGAGAAACCATTTGGAACAAAAACGGTTAAATGATCTTGTTTTCGTGCAATACAACCTTCGACTGAGGAGGAACCAAATGATGAGCAAAACACTTGATCTAGATCCCATTGTGTTGGACGATATTAATCCAACATCAGAATGGGTGGAGGAGACTGAAAATCCTGTGTTTGAGGCTGATTTTGATATCGACATGGCTTTAGTGGGGGATGAGGCAGATTATGTAGCGACATCAGAACCAGGATCAGTAGCGGCATCAAGGAAAGGCAAAGAACCAATGGAAGGCACTAGTCGTGCAGGTCGACAAACTCGTGCTTCCATTAGGTCCACTTCTATTGTTATTGGTGGCATTGATACTAAGGTTGCAGATCAAGCTGAGGCATTCTCAGACTCTGAACCAGATGATGTCTATGTAGCTCCTAATGATGATCCTGTAGCTAGTAGTGGTGATGAAATTGATGATTGATCATGTGTACGCTGTAGACTTGTAGAAGGCCAATGGCCTCATAGCTTGCAGCATTGTTTTTGGTCTTTATAGGCCATTTAGAGCCTCATTGCTTATGTATTTTGCTATTTTGTCGATGATATGTATTTCACTCGGTGCCATTTTGATATATTCACCTTTACATGGTATATAAATGAGCAAACTTTGCATATTTTGTCTCTATTGGCTTGGAATCATGGTTTTAAATCTTAAAAATAGTTTTGTTTCATTAAAAATTAATTATTTAATGTATTTTTTTTAAACCGGTTCATTTAGACCAAACCAGTCTTAGCTAGACCGGTTCTAGTTTTAAAAACACTGGAAAATACAACACAATAACGTCTTTATTTTTGGACAAATGTCCTCGGAAAAACCCAATGTGGCAAAACCACTGCAGCAGATCTGAGGGTTTTATTATTATGCAGTAGTAAATCTGAGTACAATTCTTGGATGCTCAACTAGCAATCTAATACAGAGAAAAACTGGACAAAACGAATGGTGAAGTGTTCTCACCCTGTCATTGGGAGAATCTGAGTCTGATCACACTGAACTGGAGCCTCTGCGTACCCTCTGCGCAGAACTGCGTAAGCCTCACGCAGTCCCTGCATCACCCTTGCTAGGTATCACGTTGCTCCTTCTCCGGACCCTCTGTTCGCTAGAAAATTTGAATCTCTACCTCCTGGTCTCACACCCCAGCTCCCGACTACTGAAACTCGGTTTCCTTAACAGAATTCGATCTCCCTCTAAGGCTTGCACTGCCACTGCATCAACTCTGTGTGGGCCAGCGTCTCCCTCTCTCTAGACATCGTTCTGCCCTCTCTTTGCCTCGTACTCTCTGGCCCAAGAAAACTTCCTTCTTCCGGATATTCACTGCCCCTCACTGCAAAATCTCACTTCGAATCTCTCTCCGGCAGCTGCTCTGCTTCAAAAATTCGATCTTCTGAACACACTCAGTGTATTCTCTCCAAGTGCCCGAGCTTCCTCTTATAATCCTCTCGTTGATCAATCAACGGCCTAGATTAGATTCTAATCAATGGCTAGGATCATATTGACTTGATCTCTGCCTTCTTCTAGAAGTTACACCCACAGTTTAGATTAATACCCATTAATTATTTTAATTTCCTAAGTTTAGACCTAGGGTCCTATTAAAAATAATTAATTATTTTAATAAAACTGTCTCCGAGTATAATTTCCAAAAACGATTTTTGGGTATTGGAAAATGCATGTGTCTAAGCCTCCCTGCACATTTTGAGACTTAGAGCACATCTGATGCTACCATAAATCAACACTCCCTCTTAGCGAGGAATATGCTCTAGCAATGCTTCCAACTGAAGCATCACCCTGACTTCATAACATCTTCCTCTGCGTCGCTGATGTCTGACCTGCTTTCCACCAACTACTGCACAAATGTTGCATCTATACTACTGTTGACCCTAACACTGTCAACACTGCATCCGTACTGCAACTCCCTGTGAATTTCTACATCCTTGTTGTCGCTGGCACTGCCACTGCCAACTGCCCCTGCACTGCAAACCGTTGCTACTACTCCATCGGCAACAGAAAAACATCCCAAATTACTGAACATACTGTGTTTAGTATGATTCCACATGAATGTTGAAGCCTGATTGCTACTAGTCTCTGCGGTGACCCTCTGAATCTACTGCATTGTTGCTGACCTTTGCTTTGTGCCATCTGCACTGCTGCCAACTTTGCTCCGCGTTGTTCAGTCTCTAGCACTCCTAGCCACTGCAACTCTCTCTGACACTCCTCGACACCATCCAACACTAGTTCATCCTGCTACTTTTGACCTAGTCTCCCGTAGCAAGGAATTGATCCGAGAGGTGGGCTCCTCAAGGATCTTTCCCATCTACGGTCCTTTCAAACTACATCTTTAGATCACCCCACCTCCCTCCTGGAGATGTGGCTGCCATCTCTGCCAAAAAAGAATGTCGAATTGCTCCCTCTCCTCTACGTTGCTACTGGACTAGCCTACGCACTCCCTGTTGGAGCTAGTAAAAATGTTGCCCCTTGTTTTTGTTCATCTCTAGACAATTCGAATTCCTTAGCTAGAAATTGTCTGAGGAAGAAATTCCCTCAACCGTGCTCCTCCTCTTTCTTCTAACGATTTTCTGCCCAGCAAACTACCTGCAAAAAAATATGCATCCCACCAGCTTCTCCTCACACTAAGGCTTTAGCGTTGCTCCCTCTGCCCCAACAAAAACTCGATCTAGAAGCCCTTCTCTCCGTTGACTCACTCGGAGAGAGACTGCCTCGAAATTTCAGCCCTCCAGCTAAGAACTGCGCAAACCCTCTAGGGTTTTGAACCGCTGCCTCCTGCAGCTTTTCGATCTCCCTCTTCTGCTCAGCCCGGGATTCTCTGGCACTGCTCTTCTTGTTCCACTTGCAGCTCTGATACCATGTGAAAATTCCAAAACCGGAATCCCTACTACAGCAACTAATGATATTTCTCCTACTTGTCAGATTTACATGAACAAGTTATTTGTAGTTTCCTACGATAAATATTGAAATACATACACTACAACCTTCACCTAATTAATTTATATGCGGAAACAAAACACTGAGCAAGAAAGAAAATACAACACAATAACACTGTTATTTTTGGACAAATTTCCCTGGACAAACCCAATGTGGGAAAATCGGTGTAGCAGAACTAAGGGTTTTATTATTATGCAATAGTAAATCTGAGTACAATTCTTGGATGCTCAACTAGCAATCCAATACAGAGAGAAACTGGACAAAACAAATGGTGAAGTGTTCTCACCCTGTCACTAGGATAATCTATGTCTGATCACACTGAACTGGAGCCTCTGCATACCCTCTGTGCAGAACTACGTAAGCCTCATGCAGTCCCTGCGTCACTCCTATTGGGTATCACACTGCTCCTCCAGACCCTCTGCTAGTTGGAAAATCGAATCTCTGCCTCCTAGTCTCTCACCCCGACCCCCAGCTACTGAAACTCAATTTCCTTAGCAGGAATTCGATCTCCCTCTAAGGCATGCGCTGCCACTGCATCAACTTTGTGTGGCCCAGCGTCTACCTCTCTCTGCCTCGTACTCTCCGGCCCAGGAAAACCTCCTTCTTCTGGATACTCCCTGCCCCTCACTGAAAAAGCACACTTCAAATCTCTCTTCGACAACTGCTCTGCTTCAAAAATTCGATCTTTTGAACTCACTCGGTGTGTTCTCCAAGTGCCCATCAAGCTTCCTTTTATAATCCTCTCGTTGATCAATCAACGACCCAGATTAGATTCTAATCAATGGCTAGGATCATATTGACTTGATCTCTGCCTTCTTCTAGAAGTTATACCCACAGTTTAGATTAATACCCATTAATAATTTTAATTTCCAAAGTTTAGACTTAAGGTCCCATTAAAAGTAATTAATTATTTTAATAAAACTCTCTTTTTGGAATTTCCCAAAACGATTTCTGGGTATTGGAGAATGCATGTGTCTAAGCCTCCCTACACATTTTGAGACTTAGAGCACATCTAATGCTACTAGAAATCAACAAGCTTTAGTTTGTTTGAAATTTCATTATCTCTTCAAGTTCATACTTTGCTTCAACTTTCAAATTTCATTTTTTTCTTATGTTTATCTTATTTCTTGTAGATGCATGGTGGAGAAGCTATGGTGGCAGAGTACCCAATCTCCAAAGGTTTTCCATTCGAGTGCTTAGCCAAACATGTATCTCCTCGGGATGTGAGTGCAACTGGAGTGTATTTGAAAAAATACACACCAAGAAGCGCAACAGGTTAAAAATTAAAATATTCCAAATTTCCAATTAATTTTTTGAATTCATTAAATAATATTTTTTTATAATTATTAATTTATTATTTATAATTTATTAATTTATGACCCTTGTACAGGTTGGAATCCCTGCGACTTAATGACATGGTCTACATCTACTACAATATTCAATTGTGGGTGAGGCAACTTAAGAGGACACCTAATGCGGAGGCCGTCTAATTGGATGGGATTGACACCATTGTTGCATGGAGGGTTGAGGCCGAGAGCCCTATCATGGAGTCGGCCCCTAATTGGTTAGAGAAGGAGGTAGTGGAGGGGGTAGAGGAGGAGGAGGAGGTGACACCACCTACCCCTATCACCAGTAGAGGGCGTGGTCTACCTCCTATAACTCCTAGTTCTTCAGCGTCTAGAGCATACCAAAGTCCACTACCAGCGCCATCGCCTTCTTCATCTAGAGGGAAAGTTGTTACATTTTCTCGCAAGAGGGGTAAAGGAAATCCATAGTATTAGTAATTTGGTTCATTTCATTGTATATGACATTATGACTCATGATATGAGATACATTATTATATTTTTTGTTGATATTTTGAGGGTGAGTTGGGACTCGAGACTTGGTATCTAAGACATGATTCACTGTTATGTGTGATGTAGCACTAGACATGATATTACACACCTTATATATTAGTTCGTTTTTCATATTTATGTGTCAATGCATTTATTTTATGTTGTGGATGCTTTAGATATTTAAAAAAAAATGAAAAAAAAAAAGAATATTTGCCAATTTTTACCGATTTTTATGATTTTTTCCGATTTCGAACCCTCGTCAATTTAATCTCGATCACGATGTTCACAACATTGGTTTGAAGGGCAGCCCATTTCAACAGTTTGATGAGTTCCGAAGACGATCGCTACAAAGATGTCACCTATAGGAGAGATTATCAAGGCAGAGAACCCACTCCACTTTGGGACGAAGAGAAGGAACTCCTGAAAGGGAGAAAAAGGAAAAGTACCCTCTGCAAAAAGAGGAGACAGTCATGGGGGATAAGAAGAACCAATAATTTAACAGTTTGATCAGCATTTTAATGATTTGGCTAAGGGCCAGAAGGTGATGGTTGAGCTGATGGAGTAATTAGCTAAGATTGGAGGTTCTACTGGGGTCTCAGGAGGGTAGCAGTTGAATAAGGGTCCTATTAATGGTGAAGAATCTGATAGTGGAGAAGGTAACCATGCACACACAACCATGCAAAACCACCCACACATATATAGCAAGTCATCTAGACCCACTATGCCACAATTTCTAGATGAGGCAACAGTTGGCCAAGTGGGGCAAGATGATCAAGATATACCTTTTGGGTAATATTTTAAGGAGTATAAGAGGCTGGGACGAGACTTTCAAGCTGCCATGAATTTCACAAACTTTTGCAACCTCAAGATGAACAACATCCCTAAAGGAGATAAGAAGGCTATAATGCAAAACCATGAGCTTCAAAAGACACTAGGGAAAGTGACCATCTCATGTTTCGATGGATCATCAAAATGTTTGGCTAGATCATCGGTTCAAAAGCTAGACACACTTCCAACTACATCAGATGAAAGAGGTTGATGCCATAGATTGCCTACATTACATTGGATGGTGAGGCCCATGAGTGGTGGTACCATGGGTTAGTGAATTTGGGTCATGCCAGCATAACTTCATGAGTCTACTCATAAACTCATGGAGCGCTTTGACAGGAAGGACCCAGAGATTCATTTCACAATGTTGACACAACTCAAGCAGACTGGCAATCTAAAGACATTTCTAAAACTTTCAAAGGCTAGTAGTTAAGGTCACCGACATATTTGATGCAGAGTTGGTGATGTTGTTTGTTGAGGGGCTATCTAAGCCTCTATGTGGTTGGGTGAAGGCTTATAAGCCTACCACTCTACAGGATATAGTTGGTAGAGCTTGAGATATGCAGGATGTTGTTCCCAGGAGCAAATTTCCTCCCAACCCATCCTTTCCTCAAAAGAACAAAGAGGCTAAACCTTTTCAAAAGGAGTACACTAGGGAATCAAAGTTAGCTGAGTAGACCGGAGCTGAGGAAGAAGAAGCCTTGTCTCAGTTGTCAGGAGCTTTGGGTGCCAGGACACAGATGTGCAGGGAAGGACAAGCTGGGAAAGGCACACTACAATGAGGTCTACTCAGATAGTGACAATGATGAGGAGGATGAGGATCTGGGACTAAGACAGATACAGGAACAAGGGCATTTGGCAGCAGGTGAGGAGACATCATAGGCTAGGGCTAAAGGCCATGTTATTGCATCCATGTCAATACTTCCCAAGTACCATGTATTCGTAATCAAGGGGGTCATGTTGGGAAAAAAAATGACAATGTTGATTAATGGTGGGGCATCCCACAACTTTATAATGCAGTTATAACTTATGGTAGATCGATAGGAGATTCCAACGAAGGAGTTTGATGGTTTCACAGTGGTCATACCGGGCAGTCGTCAGATGGATCCCCAAATTGAAAATAACCATGGGGAACTACACATTGACAAATGACTTCTTTACGATGGACATGTCGGATACTAATGTGGTACTCGAAGTTCGTGGCTTTACCCCATCGGGAGATACACTATTGATCAGAGGAGTGTTGGCATTATGAGACAAGTGTTGTCCTTGATGGCAAATCATCTCAGATGATAAATTATAGTGCAGCAAAGTTCACGCACTTTCATGCAGAGAAAAAGTTTCTTTCATGCAGAGAAAAGTTCACGCACTTTCATGCAGAGAAAAGTTCACGCACTTTCATGCAGAGAAAAGCGCACGCACTTGGGAAATCTTATGGTTGGTTCATGGTATTAGTCCAACAGTTTTTGATCCTATGGTTTTGGTCCGTGGTATTGCATCCAAAAGAATTGAACCCAAGTATTGGGTTCGTGGTATTGTTTTGTTATGGTTTTGGACCATGGTATTGAGTAAGGCCTAAGACTTTAAAAGGAGAAGAAGATCATTAGGCAAGTGTATAAAAAAAAGACTTGAATATCTGATGTAGTATGAGATCCAGTATGCAGGATATGGGTTATGATGCATTGCTTGATCTAAGCTAAGGAGGGATCTCACCGATTGATGGAGAACAAGATCTAAGGATAGATCGGGATCAAATGGTTTGAAATGAATTATCTTTATATGGTTTGATCATGCATAGACTAGATCTGAATTATTGATGCATGTTCTATTGTACACATGTTATGATCTGGGTATGGCTGATGTCTGAAACAACCTCAAAGTCATGATTGAATATGTATAGATCTGTACGCGGGTTGGCTATGGCGAAAGCGCGTACCCGCGTACATATGCGGGTTTGATTCATTGTAGTAGCGTATACATAATAAAGTATGATGTTTGAAGTTGCAGTTGGGTTTGATTGTTATTGCAGAGTTCTGTAGTCTGCTCTGTGTTCTGGTGACTGTGTTGTTGACAGGGTTTCAGTGTTTCTGTGATTCAGAAATTGATGATGCTAGTATTGATTGTTTTGTGCTTCAATGATATTGATGGGTCCAGTATGAAAATTGGATGAAACGTGGCCTTCAAATTATAGTGTTGTGCTTCAGGAGTATCCAGTCTGAAAATGTATGAAACATGGTACCTGGAGGAAGAAAGAGAAGGTTGTTGC
>APFE031216623.1:1242-18136 GCA_000404065.3 Pinus taeda | reverse complement strand
TAAGTCCCTAATCAACGGCTAAGATTAGATCTGACTCAATCCATGTCTTTTGGACCATTCTAACACAATTTCATATTAATCCACATTAATATTTTATTTTCCCTAAGTTTAGACTTAGGGACTCCATTAACAATATTAATTATTTTAATATCTCCTGAACTGTTTAGAATCTGCACAAACCCTTTCTGGGTACTAGAGATCTCATGTGCCCCAACCTCTCCACCAAATTTTGTGGCTCGAGCACATCCGATGCTACCCCAAATCAACATTAGAGGATGGGGTTCAAGCAATTATAACCAACCCCTATCGCCATCCCAAGGTGTGCAAGGACAAAATCAAAAAATCCATAAAGGACTTGTTGAGGTTGGGCCACATTCCTAGTTCTAGTCCCTTTGCTTCTTCAATGGTGTTGCCCAAGAAAAGAGATGGCACATTGAAGATGCGTATCAATTACCAGGCTCTCAATAAGAAAACAATTAAGAACCGATATCTAATTCTAAGGATTGATCAGCTAATGGATGAATTGAGGGTGGCCAAATACTTATGGAAGATAGATCTCCGCTCTGGTAACTGCAAAATTAGAGTTCGGGAGCAGGATATCCCAAAGACTTCTTTCCAATGTCATTATGGGCACTATGAGTTTCTTGTTATGCCATTTGGGTTGACCAATGCCCCCACTACATTCTAGTCCTACATGAACCATGTGATCAATAAACAATTGTAAAAATATCCATTGGTTTTCTTTGATGACATTCCCGTCTACAGCAGGACTTGGGACGACGATCTCAAGCATTTGGACCAATGTTGCAATAATCATTATTGGGATAATATCAGCGAAGGAAAAAATCGTAAAAAAAAATCGTAAAAATTGAGAAATAATCGGGAAAAAATTGTAAAATACAAAAATATTCATTTTTTTTCAATTTTTTTAATATCTAAAGCATCTACAACATAAAATAAATGCATTGACACATAAATATGATAAAAGAACTAATATATAAGATGTGCAATATCATTTCGAGTGCTACATCACACATAACAGTGAATCATGCCCTGAATAGTCAGTCCTGACTCCTGAGTCCCAACTCAGCCTCAAAATATCAACAAAAAATATAATAATGTATCTCATATCATGAGTCATAATGTAATATACAATAAAATGAACCAAATAACTAATACCACTGATTTCCTCTGCTCTTCTTGCGAGGAAATGCAATAGCTTTCCCTCTAGATGTAGATGCCGATGGAGTTGGCAGTGGGCTCTGTTGTGCTCTAGAAGTTGAAAAACTAAGAGCTACAGGAGGTAGACCACGTCCTCTACTGGTGACGGGTAGCCTGGGTAGGTTGTGTCACCTCCTCTTCCTCCTCGTCAAAAAATTGGCAAAATTGAAAAAAAAAAAAATCAAAATTTTTTCCCAAAAAATCGCGATATTTTTGTAATAATTGCGATAATTTCAAGTTGTCGTGATTCTTTCGCAATTTTTTGAGAAAAAAATTCACATAATAATCGGGCGATAATATCGCCATTTTCAAAAAACCGCGATTTTTCGATATTATCGCAATTATATCGCAATTTTCGCAACACTCATTTGGACGAGGTATTAGGGATTCTGGATGAACAACAGCTCTATGCAAAAGAGTCCAAGTGTGAGTTTGGCATGACTAAGATGTTGTACTTGGGGCACGTGATTAGGGAAAATGGGGTCTAGGTACACTAGGAGAAAATTAGGGCAATCATAGAGTAGCCTACCACAAAGAATGTGATGGAACTGAAAAGCTTCCTAGGCCTTTGCACATATTTCAGGGAGTTTCTTAAAGGGTTCTCACGCCTCTTACAGACCTCACAAAGAAGGGAGCATCCAGTTGGACTAACTAGGCATAGGCTACCTTTGAGAGGATGAAAAAGGTGATGATTTCCTTTCTTGTGCTAGCTTTACCAAATTTCACTCAGCTAATTGTGCTTAAGTGTGATGTCTCTAGGACAGGGGTAGCAATTGTGTTGATGCAAAAAAACCATCCCATCGCTTTTGAGAGCTGCAAACTCAGGGACTATAAGCATTATTATTCAATATATGATAAGAAGATGTTGGCCATTATGCATGCATTGGCAAAAGTTAAACAGTACCTCGTGGGGAACAAGTTTAAAGTGAAGACAAATCATAATAGCCTGAGGTTCCTCATGGAACAGAAAGAGTTGAGTGAGCGCCAGCAGAAGTGGATCAGTAGATTGCAAGCATATGACTTTGGGATTGAGTATGTGAAGGGAAGAAACAATGTGGTAGTCAATGCCTTTTCCATAATGCCACCCACACTCTCTCATGGAGATTATAGCTGACTGGAAATCTCTCCTACTAGTCAACTACTCCAAAAAAAAAATTGCTTATGAGATTCTTGATGGACAGATCCAGGATGATCAGTGTCGTGTCATAGATGACATTATTTATTACAAAGACAGGATCTACCTGAACTGAAGTCTCAGCTTTAAGAGAAGTTCTTGCAGGAACCACACAACTCACCACTGGCAGGGTACCCTCGGTACTTAAAAATTTACAAATAGATCAAGAAAAGATTCCCATGAAAGGGCCTTAAGATTGATGTATTGAGATTCGTGAGGGAGTGCAACATCTGACGATAGAATAAAGTAGAGCACACTCACCCGGCAGGATTACTTCAGCCACTTCCCATACCTCACCAAAAATGGGAAATCATTTCTATGGATTTCATTACCGGTTTACCTCGAGTGTAGGGGAAGGACTAGATTTATGTGGTGGTTGATCGGCTCATGAAGTTTGCACACTTCTTCACCATACACTCCCAATACTCGACGTCACACGTAGTAGAATTATTTTTCAGAGAGATATTCCAACAACATAGACTGCCAAAGACTATTGTCAAAGACAAGGACAGCAGGTTCATGGGGGGATTTTGGTAGGAGTTGTTCAAGTTGGTGTGGACCAAGTTAATGTCGAGCACTAGTTACCACCTGCAAACTGATGGACAAACTGAGATAGTCAACAAATGGTTGCACTTGGGAGAGCATTGTTATAACACCACTTATCACATGTCGATTGGGATGACTCCCTTCAAAGCCCTATATTGATATGATGCATCAACATTTGTAGATCAGGTGTTTGGAGACAATAGCACACTTATAGCGGAACACTGGATTCAAAAGAGCCCGGACATATTGTGACTCCTCGAAGATAATTTGTGAATGGCTTGGAATCAACAAAAGATTTATGCAGACAGACATCGGGTGGAGCATAGCTTCGACGTGGGGGACCTAATATATCTTTGTCTACAACTCCACCGATAATCATCTCTTCCGCAGAAGGGGGCAAAGAAATTGAAACCCAGATTCTATGGACCCTATAGGATTGTAAGGCACATAGGAGAGGTGGCCTATGAGCTGGAACTTCCAGACAGGTGTAAGACACACAATGTATTCCATGTTTCATGCCTCAAAAAGGCCCTGGGGCAGCACATTGTCACTTCTACTAAGGTTCCACCAATGGATGAAGAAGGGGAGTTGATTCTGATTTTGGAGATTTTGGAGGAAAGGGAGTTGTTGCATAGCTTTTGTCAAAGTTCCAAGGAAGTGGAAGTACCAATTTTTCCAACTCGATCAGATCATCTATCAGTGGTTTATGTGTCATTATAAACCCATTCTGCAAGTTATGTAATGCATAAATGATGCTAGTAAGACCAGGAATATATGTAACAACCTAGGTAAACCTATTATTTTGGCAAGAGTTTCATCCTAGGAGGTTTTTCATCTCACTCATTCATTTTTGTTTCTAAACACAGATGGTCGGCAGAGTTTTTCCCTCCAACCTCACCCCAAAGCTAAGGTGGAATTCTTCGTCAAAGTCTTAGGTGAGTCCTAGCATTCTAGTCAAATCTTATGTAAAAGTGATTTGGGAATAATTTAAGCTAGTTGGTTAAATGATTTTATTACAAATCACTTGGTCTACTAGATCATATTGTGTCGTATATTGGGTATGTAATTTGAGGGTCTAAGACGAACGAATATCCCCTTTCGAGGGCTAAATTGTAAAAAATCTTATGTAAAAAATATTTAAATGCATTGTCCCTCATACTTAGACACCACCGTTAAAATATAAGAGGGTGGACACAACATTAAATCCCCTCAAGTGTCAATTAATTAAATTTTGTACGCAAATATAGTTAAAATCCTAAGCCAGAAATTTAATTAATTAGATTCAAAATTAAATTCATAAAGAAATTATATTCTTCAAGTGGAAAAATTCGTGGGTCTTAAAAGAATTAATTTTTGGAGGTCCTCCACCAAGGGAATATTAGATATTTCAAGAATTGGACCCTTGGACCTTGGTGGTTAAGTCAAAGTCAGTTTTTTTTTGGTAAGCTTGGTAAGACTAAATCTTCATCATGTCCAATATATCACCCCGATTGGGGCAGGGAATTTAACCAGTGACTTCAAATCAAAGAGTGCCTTATAGAGCACCCAATCATCGTCTATCCAAGACCCTGTGGACAGGTCAAAGTCATTTTTTTTAGAAAATTAGCTCAAAATAATTAATTTTGAGCCAATAAAAATGGAATTAAATGAGAAATTCGAAAATTCCTCAAAAATAAAAATGCAACAACTAAGATTAAAAGATGATCAAGTATTTTTCAACGGTCGAGATTATTTTGACAACGATCAAGCAAACTAGCTGTTATTTTTCCACTTGGAGGATTTATCTATAAATTAGAGTCATTTGAGTCTTTAGCCATCTGATTTCTCGCTAAGAAATTGTTGCTAAAGCATTGATGTAACACTATTGTCCCATTGGGAACTATTATTTCTATCATAATAAATACTTTGGGGTGCATTTCAAGGTTTTCAATGTTCGTTGATTTATGGTATGTGCTGGCTATGGGATTTACTATGTTGCGCTAGTAAATGATAAAATTTGTTTTTCATTAGATGGGGATAAAGTCATTCTATTGATAGTTTTGGGCTAATATTAGATGATTTGATTCGCCATATGATTAATGAATTTCCTTGATCTCCAAATTCACAAACTGTGGGCATGAACTGACTTTGTTTGGACCCCAAATATTTATGTGGTTGATTTAATCTTTCGCTAAGGCTATAGTGTGCATTGGATTTCTAAAGTACTTTTTAGCCATTTATCAAAGAAATATCCATAACAAAAAAAAGCAAAATTTATTTTAAAACACTTGTATATTTGTAAAATTATTTTTGCTAATTGGGGTTTTGGGGTTTTGAGATTTTATATATAATTGCAGTTTTTGGTGTTTGTGAATCTATTTGTGCAAGTGAAATCAAGAGAAGAAGTTGGAATAGATAAGATAATTTTATTAATGTCCAACGAATGACCACAAAGTAGGTCAAAGGGACTATCGGTTACATAAGGGGTCGTGCCCAGTAGGAGAACCAAACAGTCTCCTCAGAAAGACAAATACTGAAAGAAAGAGCTAGATCTAGGCCCTTGAGGGTAAGATCTAGTTTGTAAAAAAAATTGCAAGGCCAACCATTGGAAAATTTGTAGCAAAATTCAAATCTGGAAGAGAAAAAAAATTCTGAAAGAAGGGTTTCGTTTTTAAGGCCTCCCAGGCCCAAATCTAGCCTTTCCAAGGTGAGCATCCTCCTCTTTCCTTGTGTCAGCCTTCTTGCCTCTTGCATGAGAATTTTAGGCCCTTTTAGGGCAGGTCGTAAGCCTTAGAAGCCTCGGCCTCCCCTCCTAGCCCCTGCGCTGAGGGTTTGAGGCCAAATTTGGCCTAATCATTGCCTAAGAAGGCCTTGGCCTCCTTCAGAGACCCTAGACAGTTGCCCCTTGGGCTAGCCGTGGGTTTTTTGGCCCTAAAACCCTAGTTGTTGCCTCCTTTCGAGCCTCCTTCCTCCTACGTCTAGCCTTTTAAGGATTTTCCCGCCTCCTTTCCCTTCGGTCCCCCCTCTTTGGTGATTTTTTATCCCTAATCTGTCTTCCTCTAGCCTTTAGCCCTCAATGCTAGCCCTATTGGGCTTTAGAGTTGGCCCTCTTTCGCCCTAGTTTGCATTAAATCCATCTCTAAATTTTTTGGACTAAATACCTGGTGTTTTGCAGGTTTTTGGCATCAAAAATTTTGATTTTCAGGTGGCAAGCTCATCCTAAAGTTTCAGCAAATTTGGACCAAGGGATCTTCAAGGCCTTGGGCCTAGGGTTTGCTCTCTAAAGCCTAGTTTTCTCACTGTTTTGCTAGTGCTGTAAATTTTATTTTATAACAGTGATATAAGTGCCCTAAAATCATATTAAGTTGGTCAAAATAACTCAAAATTTGGCCACTTGAGCGTTAAGGATCTAGCCTAGATCAAAAATTTTGTTTGCTGTAATTTTCTGCGTAAATCATTGAATCAGATCTGTAGTTTCCTGAATAACTCACCTAAAAAGGCTCAAAAAACTAAAATTTTCAGTTTTGGCAAATTTTTCTAGTTTTTAGCATATTTGGTACTTGTTGTAACCAATGTGGAAAAAGTCGAAGTTGGGATTAAATCGGCAAGGGTCCAAAAGTTGAAAAAGTCGTTAAAGTCGGGAGTTTTTCGAAAAAGTCGGCAAAAAGTCGGCAAAATTAAACGGCCAGCCAAAAAAATCAAAAAATCGGGATTTAATCGGCCAGCCAAAAAAATCAAAAGATTGGGATTTAATTGGGATTTATTCCCGACTTTTTCCACACTTGTAACATTACTAACTCATTGATTTGCTGATTTATTTGCTGTTGTAACAAGATATATTAGATCTGATCTAATTCTGAAAATTGCATTTCAAGAGAGCTAAATTCACTATTTCACTTTGGCAAGTTGTTGGGCACTTTAGTGATCAAATCTCATTGCTTTATGCTTGTCATCTCTGGGTTTTAAAGTGATTTCCTTACTACTGTTATAAGTCTCTTACTGTTGTCATATCATTCACTTGTTGCTTATTAAGAGGTCATTGGAACATAAATTGCATACGTGTTTTCATATTGGTAGATTCTATTGTTTCTTGTTCCTAGCATTGATATTGTGGAGGTGGTTAACATTGTGTTTTCCTTGTGAGTTTATATCCTATAAAGTCCAATATTCACATTTAATAAGCTCACTCACTAAAAGCACTTTCATCATAACTTTCCTAAATATTAATTTTGAGCACTTAACATCTAATTGGCATCGTGATATTGGCATAAGAACATCTTGAATAATTGTTATCGGCATCTTGTGGATAGGTGCTCTAAGTTCTTTTACTTATATCGTTGGTTGAAGTATCTTGTGGATTCATTTCTTACTAGCACTTGTCTTGTTTTAAGATTGTCTTCTAATTGTTGTTAAGTACTATTGTCATAAAGAATAATCATAACTTAAGTACTTAAACACTTAAACAATCTTAACTCAAGTAACTTCACTCATAATGATTGCATAAGCATTCTAGTTTTAGTTTTGCACTTAATAACTTACCTCCAAGCATAAGCTTGGTTGATAGACTCCTCGGACAACCCTCTCTCATCTAGCTTGAGGGATTCAACCCTTCTTAGTGGTTAAGACAGTGACCTTGCAGTCGTCAGAGCCATAGTCTCTGCAGTGCCAGAGACACTGGGTGGTTGGAACACAGGGGGAGGTATCGTTAATCAGGCCATTGCCTGCTTCCTGTTGGTTTCCATCTCACAACCTACTTTGAAAATTGTTTCTCAAAACAGTTAAGGGAAAGGTTCAACTTAGATTAGGCATTTAATCTAAAATTAAGCAAGATCCTTGCATCACACCTAGTTCTTAGGATTTGCATCTTCATATTAGTTCATCATATAAGCGGCAGTTGTCCATTCAGTTACTTGGCTATAGTTTCTAATAAGCAAGAAGTTTTGACTCCATCAGGCACTGGTCTCAATATTAAATCTAATCAAATTATTAATCTTGCTAAATTCTACCAAGTTGTGAGGCCACTCAACAGTGTCTCCCGGGCAAGTTGGTTTCCAACTTGCTTTCCATCAATTCATTTCCATAGGGACTAACCCCCATAACCTGTTGTTGGGAGACAACTACAATGGAGTGGGTGGGGATCAGAGTGACAGCCCCCACCCTGAGCAGTTGTCACAGTGCCTGAAAAATCCGAGCGAAAACTAAGAAATTGGACCATTAAAGAATACCTGGTCAAATGGAAAGATTTGTCTATGGAAGACGCCACTTGGGAAGGAAAACAAGTGCTCCAACATCGCAGATTGAAGTTGCTTGAGGACAAGCAATCTTGGGTGGGAGGATTGCAATATCCCTATCCGTTTAGAAGACATAAGGGGATGATTCCCATAGGCTAGGACGAGAACATTAATCAAGGGAACACATTTTGCCTAGTAGAGAACCTTATAAAAGCTAAAAGGGGAAAAAGGGGGCATGGGTCCTAGGGTAACGAAAAGTCATTTTTAAATTATAAAGTGAGAAAACCCACAAAAGTGACTTTATTACATAAAAAAAGTAAAAAGGTGGCAAAAGGGTCAAGTGAATTATAAAAAAGGGAAAATGAGGAGTCTCTCCTCATTCTTGCATTTGCTCACTTGAAAATTAGAATTTTGGAGAGCTCTTGAGAAAAAGTGTAGGGCTTTTGGAAACCCTCATTTTGGTTGCTAGTTTCAGTGTTAAAACTATACACCCTAGTTAGTGTTTGACAGAGATCACTCAAATTTCGACATTGAGCTTCAGTGAAGAAGAAAATATTGGCAGAAAGGAGTAAGTCAGTGGTGTTATCAGATGAATTTATAGACTAACTTTTGGTGTTCTATATTTCTTATATAGGTTGAGTCCATATTCAAGAACGGGCCGAGTTGAGTCATTGTTTCAGAGGACCGAGTCTGAGATCAAGGGTCAAGTTTCACATAAAAAAGAAGGTCGAGTACCTTCTTTTTGTAGTTGGCCAAGACTAATAACAAAGAGGTTGAGATTGGTCTTCCTCTTGTTGGTCGAGTTCTTGTTTCTAAGCCTAAACAGGATGTTGTGCATACCCTACGTTGAGGCTACGTTGACTATGGACATTTGTGAAGGATTGAGCCGAGATGTGGACCAAGTTAATTGTTTGCTCGTGGGACTAAGGATACGTAGTGAAATGGGGCCAAGTCAGTGACTGTATGAAAGTTGGGTTATGTATCTTCAAGGTTGAAGTGGACTATTGTACAAGGGATAGACATTTCTGATTTTTGTACTAGGTTTGAAGGTTGAGTCTATATTATCATCAATCATGTGAATAACCATAGCTTGTTGTTATAAATCTGAGTTATTTTCAGTAAAGAGAGTGACTTTAATGCTATTGCTATCGTTGATCAGTGGCTTGTGTTTTGCAGAGTTTAATATAAATATTATGCTACTATTTGAAGTGTTTTTGGGGCATCTATTTGGCACTATGTATCTTGTTTAAAATAAAGCACCCAGAAAAACATCTACAGCCATACATATGCAAATTGTTTGACGAAATGTCCAAGTGACAAACTCAGACAAAACTCAAAAAATTTAGTGAAAATTCTATGCTATTCAAAGGGGGTATCTTACATTTGGAAAGAAAAAGGTGTTGTGATTACACACAAAGGAGGTCATTTAATTGACATTACTATGGAAGCATGTGCAAATAGCAAATAATAATGGATCTCAATAGAAGAAGACAATCAGCACTCCCCTTTGTGGACTTGTTGTGTGATAGAAAATTGACTATTGGAATCTCATTGTTGAATGATACGTTCAACAATGAACAAGTGAAGACCAGAATTTTACTTGGCTTCCATCAAGTGTAGTTGCCACACAATCTAGCAAGGGCCCTAGGAGGGGAACCTATGGGACAACTAGTAGACTAGATAACAACAATGGGACAAATACCCACTGTCACCTCAGTAAGTGTCCCTTGCTCTTTGCGGACTTTCACCGATGGAAGGAGTCCCAATAAGAGGGGAATCACTTGTAATGATGGGATCAATGATAAGATATTGAGTGATTCCCAAGGCCCATTCAAAAAGAGACTCAATTATGGCTTGATGGAGTAAGGGCTCTCCAAGAAAGACCTAAGCTAGAAATCAAGATCTAGGGTTTGGGAACTAGTAATGGAGATAAGTATGCATAGAATCAAGATTTCAAATATGATATAGGACTTCTCTAGAAGATTTAGGAGATAATTTGCCACTTGAAAGATGATTTTCGCTTCTCTAGAGAGACCTAGAAAGGAGCATATGCGAGACCTAGGGTTTACGAGTAATCGGGGGAGGAGTTCCTCCAATGTGCTCACTAGGTCAAGATATGATAGGGAAAGGGTCAAGAATGATCAATTTCTTTGAATTCTATGTGCAAATGACCCTCAATAAGACCACCAACCCAAGACGTCCAAGATGGGCTTCTAAAGAGACAACTAGGGCTTGAGTTTTTTTGAAAACTGACAATGAGAATTCCACCAAACTTTGTGAACTTCTAGAGGAGACACGACCACAGGTTTCTGTCCAATTATTTTTGCAAAACTCCTCTAAAGAAATTTGTGGGGAGCCCTAGTTGGCTGTCTAGGAAGGGGTCGAAAATTTTTGGAGAGTAGAAAAGAAAGGGAAGAATAGGGTGATCATCAATTTTACTTCGATTGGTGCCTAATCCTTGGGCTATGGAGTCTATGATGATTAAAGATTCACCAAAATCATCTTCAAGGAGGCCAAAAAATGACGCCCTAGCAACCACTTTTCAACAATTACCTACTCAATATCTATGGCTTTTCATGGACCAATAACCTGTTAATTTTCTACTATTCTATGCTAACACAATCACTTAATCCAATTCTTCCTTCAATTAGCAATCAATTATCCAATAAATTCAATCTTCCACTAACAATAAGAAATTGTAGATAGAATAGTAAATCCAATGCACAATAGACGACAACAAAGAGAAAATAACAAGAGACACAAGATTTGGTCAAAATACCAGGGAAAAATCCCATAAGGGGGGAAGCCCTTTCCAAATTCTTCTTTTATTAGATTGTCATCAAATGTTCAGCAAAGAGGTACAATCACAATGTCCCAATTCATCAATAAAAGAGTCAAAGGCAACAACTTTGACTATCCAAATCTACTAACCAATATCCAATGAGAGATGACCCTAAAACTCAAATTTGATCCAAAGTCAAAGGATGCCCTTTTTGGTCAAATTCAATAGCAATCAACAGCAGTCAAAGATGCCCTAACCAGTCAACTTTCAGCTGTCAAAGGTGCTTCAAATCAGCTTGGTCAACAATCAAAATATTCAGCCTTCTTTGCTGGTCAAAATCAAGTCAAAAAATGCTAAAAGAGCTCAGTCAAAGGAGAGAGAAAGTTGTGGTCAAACTTCAAATTTTTGTAGTCAAACTTCAGTCAACATACCTGCAATCAACCCTAGTCAAACTGCCCAGAAAAGTTCGATCTCTCCATAGAAAAATTCGGCCTCCAAAAATCAAAATTTTGCAAGTCAAAGTGAGTCAAAATGCCAAGTCAAACATGGTCAATGGTTGCACAAATAGAAAGTCAACGCAAAAAATCAAAATGCCCTTCTTCTCTTCGCACGTGTGAGCTCGGCTACCTTGCTTCAAACCTACGAAACCGGATTCATCCCCCAGGGCCGACTTGTCTCGACTCTGGCAAATCAGACACGATTCATGTTGATTCGTGTCCGAAAATCGGGACAAGTCGTGTTCGATTAAGACACGGTCAAATCTGGATCGTGTGCCAATCGAGACACAACGTGTCCCGATTTTTGGACACGAATCTGAAAAACAATGACCCCCGCGGCGTGAAAAAACGACTTTTCTCCCTTATTTTTTCACATTCACTTGTTTACTTTGTCGTGGGTTTGTTGTGGGTGTTTGGGAGCAAGGAGCAAAGGGTGTGGGAGCATTTTCAAGGAGATTCAAACCACAGGTATGTGCATTTTCTTTCTATTTTTTTGCATTTTTATTACCGCAGTTTGCATATGCATTCCTTTTACAAATTTGTGCATTTTTTGTTTTTTTTTACAACATTTGTGCCTCAATCAAGAGCAGCAGGGAAGGGGCAAAGGAAGGGGAAAAATGTCCCCATTGGAGATGCCCCTTCTCTCCCAATTTCATCAGAGTTTGCTGCAATTATTCCCTCTATTGCAAGTAATGTTGAAGGAAGACTTCCTCCTCAATGTAACATTGACAAATATCCCTTGTGGAAATATGTCACAAGAGAGCAAGGGCCACCCAAGAAGGTGAAGGGAGGAGGCAATGTGAGTTGGAAATGCAACTATTGCCAAAATACTTTTAGGAGCACATATTTCCGTGTGAAAGGTCATTTGTTGGCTTTACCACATTGTGGAATTGGAGCTTGTGCAAATGTGCCTTTGCCAAAGAGGAAATAAATGCTACGAGAGTCCAATGTTGGTATGGCAAATGTGGCTGCAAAATAAAAAAAACCAAGAATGATGACCCCCTTCCATTCTTGAGGAAAAGCAGCAAACAAATCCCATTTAAGAGTTCTGGTGGGGGACAAGCAGCAAAAAGAAAGGAAATTTCACTTGGTCCAATGGACAAGATTTTTCAGAAGGAGAAACGGGAAGAGCTTGATCTCACCATTTCCTTTTTTCTATCAAAACTTCATATCCTTTAATGTTGCACGCTCACCTCTATTTATTTAGATGTCCTGAGCTCTAACTCAAGGGGCTCATCAGGGTATGTGCCTCCTAGGTCAGAGAAACTTAGAACCACATTGTTGATGAAGGCAAAAAAAGGGGTGGAAAAAATGCTTGAGCCTATTAAAGCATCATGGCCAACATCTGGGGTTAGCATTGTTTTTGATGCATAGACAGATCCAGCACAGCACCCACTCATCAACTTCATGGTGTCTTCTTTGAATGGTCCAGTTTTCTTGAAAGCAGTGGATGCACTTAGACAATACAAGGATGCACAATATATGGGTGAGTTTTTTATTAAAGTTATTGAAGATGTAGGTGTTGATTCTTGGGTGCAAACCGTTACAGATAATGCACCTATTTGCAAGCCTGTTGGCATGATTGTGGAAGCTAAATATCCACAAGTGTTTTGGACACCTTGCATTGTCCATTCATTGAACTTAGCACTGAAACCCATTGCTTCTAATGTGCTTTGGATTGGTAACATTATTGAGGATGCATAGCATATCCGTAACTTTGTACAAAATCATACAAATGCCCTCACTATCTACAATAAATATAGCAACCTATCATTGTTGAAGATTGCAGATATATGGTTTGCCTCTTCATTCATCATGTTGAAGAGGTTGAGGGAGGTCAAGACCGCTCTTGGAGCCATCATGGTTATTTCAGAGTTTTGGTCTTTTTGGAGAAAGACAAATCAAGTAGCCTCTTAAAGAGTGAAGGATGCAGTGTTAGATGATGCTTGGGGGAAGAGGGTAGATCTACTTATTCAGATCATGGACCCTATCATTTATTTGCTTTGATTTGCAGATACAAACCAACCCATCCTAGGAGAGGTTTATGAGGGATTCCATGATTAAGTTTGTGAGGAGCATTATTTTACAGAGTGAGTGCCCCGAGTATGAGACATAATCAAAGGCCTTCTTAACCACTATACAGGATATTCTTTTCAACAGATGGGGCAAGAATTGCACACCTTTACATTGTTTGGCTCACTCATGCAACCCAAAATACTACAGCCATGAGTGGTTGAATGGTGGACCTTCCCATAGATTCCCTCCTCACATGGATGGTGAAATATCACAGGGGAGGAAAGATGCATTCAGGCGGGTTTTTCAAAATAGAGCATCCCTTGATGAGGTGGAGGATGCCTTTGCAGAGTTTTCCACTGGCACTAGTGGATTCGCAGGATATGATCTGATTAAAGACAGGGGGGCTAAGAAGCCCTATTCTTGGTGGGAAAATCATGGGGCAACAAGCCCTCCTCTACAGCAGTTAGCCATGAGGCTCCTCTCTTAGGTGACTTCATCCTCTTATTGCAAGAGGAGTTGGAGCACATATGGGAATTTGTATAGTGTCAAGAAGAGCAATCTAGGGCAAAGACAATGATGTATGTGCATACCAACCTTCGTCTAATTTATAGCAGAGGGATGAGTGGTTGAAGGGAAAGACAAAGATGTGGGATGTCTTTCCTGATGATATGGGTCTGGATAGCAATGTTGAGTTGGCATTGGCCAACTTGGATCTCAATGATCTAGTGCTAGAGCCTGTCAGATTTGATGATGGTGATATTGTAGAGGGGTCTTCCTCCACACCAGCGAATGCAGAGATGACTTTGGATACAGAGGAGGAGGATGCAGCAGAGGAGAGCAATGGTGACCATGATGATCAAGACAACGATGTTGATTTTGATGATGACTCATGAGTCATGAGCTACCTACTGCCCTGAGGCTTGTATGCTTGTAGTTGTTTTGTATTTTCTATTTCTATTTTCCATTGGCATTGCACTACCTATGTAACACATTTTGATTTTGATGACTTAATGAGAAAACTACAGTATCTTTATCTTACTATCTTGTCTTTCTCCTATTGGATCATTGATGAATTGAATATGTATTATAATTTATCATTTATCATTTATGTCACAATTGTATTTGTATGCATAATGTTAATTTGTAAATCTTTCATCTAGATGAAGATCTATGTTTGAAATCAATGAATTTGTATCATCAATGAGAATTTGTGTAAGAAATATCTAATTTTTAATATATATATATATAATGTATTTGAACGTGTCCTATTCCGGGGGGTCAACGTGTCCATATTTGACACTCGAATCCCCGTATCTATCAAATCCCGAATCCCCGTGTCAGGTGACTTGGCTTCAAATGTGTACAAACCAATTACAAGAGGAAAGAGAGAGAGAAGATGTGATGATGTGATGTCCAAATGAGGTTGCCTTGATGTGTATTTATTTGCTTCTTTAGAGACCCAATTATGACTTTAGGTCAACCCTGTACTTTTGTGTACTCGTGGGTTTTCTATTAAAAATATTATTTTTCCTTGACCAAATTAAATTCTTCCAAGGGAAAAGAGGGTCTTCTCTAGATAAGGAAGGTTGTCCAACAGAGGAAATTTGTCCCTACGCTGCCAAATTAACATAACCAAATCCTATCCACTAGGAACATTCATCTAATGTCATGCAATAAGTAACATGTGCAATTTGCCATCAAACAATCATTCACAATGATAATTCAATAAATTAGGGCATACAAGATCTAGTTAATTGCAATAATTCCACACATTAGACATTATTCCAATGATAATCTTCAATAAAATATCACTTACAAGATGACAGAGATATATATCCAACCATAAACAAACAAGTAGCTCCAAGAAAGATCGAAATTTCAGAGTCCAAAGATATCGAAATGCATCAATAGAATCTCCAAGTAGCATCCAAGAAAAAGTGTGAAATTCTTCTAAGAGAGAAGTTCCAAGTGTTGATGATGATGCTCTCACAAATGAGAGTCACCTTTTGTAGTGCCCACTCTAGTCTCCTGACTCTAATATGACATTATCTTACATAATTTAGTCTATGAGTAACTCAGGCTGAAGATCCAGAAGCGTGACTCTATTATCAGTGAATGTGATAGTTATGTATGTTCTCTAATAATATTATGATTACGATATAATTAACGGTTATGTGTACTCTGATATCATGATGGTGATAGTAGTAAAGGATAGACATGTTCCTATTGATGTTATAATGATGATAGCTTTGATCTATATGTATAGTTCCATTAAGGTTATGATGATGCTAGCCATGATGGAGGTATCCCCTATGTTAGCCACTTACATTGGTTTTGGTTCACAATGAACAATGATGTGAATGACCAAGTGATAGTAATAATGCTATTATGAAATGACTAACACTGAAAAACCTGGTTACTGATTATTATTGAGTATGGTAGGAAAACCACCAAAGGCACTCGCACATGACGAGTTGACGACACCTGGTTTGATGAAAAATTATATTGTTTTATCTTTGAAATCGATCTTGAAACCTGCTATATATGTTCATCTATATTCTGATAATATGTTAATGGTTGCAGGCACAGATGAGTTGCTTGGCCGAACGAATCACATATGGGTGATGGGGTTGTACAGGTGGATGGAATTACATGGGAGGGGTGGGATAGAGTCCCTGATCTCACCCACTAGCACTCCCGCCGTGACTTGGGCTGGAAGGGTTGAAACAACTTCGTCTTGAAGATCACGATGCCATGAGGGCAGGTCCCAAAGTTGGGTCACTCATGAGGAACCTACTGGGGGGCGCGCATCAAGGTGGATTCCTTGATCCCCGGCACCATTAGTCTCACTATAGCACGCAACATAAGAGACGATAGTGGTCTATGACGTTGCACGGTATTTTCCCCTCGTAGTCACTGGATGCTTGAAGGGCAAGTGGTGTGGCACCCTTGGGATTTCAGGGAAATTCTTGAAGGGCACGACAACCTTGGCACCCTTGGCATCACAATTAAACTGTTAGGTGTGGCACCATTGGAACTTCTAGGGAAGTTCTTGAAGGGCACAACCAAACTTGGCACCCTTGGAATCATTAAAAATAAATTAGGTGTGGCACCCTTGGAACTTCTAGGGAAGTTCTTGAAGGGCACAACCAAACTTGGCACCCTTGGCATCACAATTAAACTGTTAGGTGTGGCACCCTTGGAACTTCTAGGGAAGTTCTTGAAGGGCACAACCAAACTTGGCACCCTTGAAATCATTAAAAATAAATGATAATAAATAAATATAAGTAAGGAATGAAAACTAGGGAGTTACATCAAGGATAAATGATGATTAGAAACCAAGGTAATTAAATCAAAAATAAAACTTGGTATAAGGAGGATCATAGGAAGAAATAAATAAAGTACCTTAAAAATTCCACCCTCCCCATGTTGGAAAATTCTAGGTAGA
>APFE031216621.1:125944-138483 GCA_000404065.3 Pinus taeda | reverse complement strand
AAAAAAAACAAAGAAAAAAAAAAAACACAAAACAAAACAAAAACAAAAACAAAAACAAAAACAAAAAAACAAACAAAAAACAAAAAAACAAAAAAACAAAAAACAAAAAACATATTCTTTGCCTTGAATAATACTAATAACCATGAAAAAAATGCTCAAAATCCCTTAGACAACCTCTTCATTATTATAAATTGATTTGAAAATGGGAAGACATATTCCTTATATGTAATAGAGTCCTCATTGTTACATAAATTATATAATGCCAACTCAAACTAGGAGTTCTCAAAACCATTTTCTCATAACACGAGTCTTACAAATATAAATTTGTCACTTGCGAAATGCTCAAAGAGTGGATTTACAATACAATATTCCAATTGTGCTTTAAGAAGGGGTTACATTACAAACATAAGGGTCCTTACAAGTGCACACTTCGTTAGAATAGGGAATCAATATTCCATGCGAAAAAATGGATGTTAGAGCCAATCTTGAGCTCTATGTGACATCTTCAACAATATTCTTCAATATTGATGAGTGGCACTAAGGTGTCTAAATATATAGTTAATGTGATAGTCTTTTGCAATTGAGCACTTGAATCTTCAGAATGGTGGATATAAACTTATTTATGAATTATTAGGTGAGGCAAACCTAATAAACCCTCACAACCTAACATAATAAAATTAATTTATTAATTTTCTTAGGAAAAGAAATCATAAACCCTAACCCTCTCAACATAACTAATAAAGGTAAGTTATTAATTTTCTTGTAAAAAAAATCATAAACCCTTATAAATATGGCCAACTCTCAAGACAAGATGTGTTTCCCAAAGGGTATGGAAAATGTACCTCAGGAATTCGTTGGTAAAATTATCTTGAACTAATTCACTTATAAATTTTGTTCCTAGTCAAACCCATAAATGCTTAACTAAAATAATGTTTGACTCATGCTAAAAATATTCTTATGAGACCAAAATAGTAGTGATGAGCAAGTCGAAAGTTATAAGAGGATGTAGCGTATTCAAAGTAATTAAACCATGTTGACAATGACAAGCACTGAGCAAGGTGAGGATGAGATATCACATCTCCGCACAGAGTTATTAAGAAAATATATATTTGTTAAAATTAACTTATTAAGAAAATATATATTTGTTAAAATTAACTTAGAGTGGGTAGGTTATGTTTTTTTGGTGTAAAAAAATAAATTGGGATTAAAAACAAGTGTAATATGTAGTGTTGTTACTTAGTACTTATCTTTTATGCAAAAAGTAATCGATAACAATTATTGAGTGTATGAAAAAATCATAAATCTAATAACAAAACACATTTGAAGATTAAAAACAAGTGTAATATGCACTGTTGTTACTTAGTACCTATCTCTCATGCAAAAAGTAATCGATCCTTAGTACCTATCTCTTATGCAAAAAGTAATCGATCGCAATTATTGAGTGTACAAAAAAAATCATAAATCTAATAATAAAACACATTTGAATGTGTTGAAGGGAAGCAAGGGAAGTAATTAATGGACTATATAACTTTGGAGCAAAATAGAGATAGGTGCATAGGTAATTTTGGATGAAGCATTAGCCCCAATATGATTGTTTGTTACAAAAGTTAAGAGTTTGATGAAATGTGCACGTGCACATTTTATTCTATCTTTAGTTTATGGGACCAAATAAAAAGGAGAAATTACAATGTCTAATATCTTTGTATTAAATAATGTGTATATATGATATCAATAAAATAAATAATTTTTTAGAAATATAATTATTGTAAAAAACTATTTATTTAGCTTTAAATTTATACTCATCCTAATTTAACAGTAAATAAATAATCTATGGTAGAATTTCTATGTCGAAAAAATCAAATTGATATGAAGTATCTTATGTTGTCTTAATTGGTGTTGGCAAAGAATTCAATATGTAATAAAATATCTAATATGAAAAAATTACAATATTTGGCATCATAAAATAAAAAAATTATTTACACAAAAGCTTAATGGTGAGTGCAAAAGATTCCTAAAATTAAAATTTTTATTTTATCTTTTTAAGTTATGATTAAAATTGTGAAGACTAAAGACAAAATATTATTTATTGTAGTGTTGATTTTTTTTATATTGCATCATGATTAGACAACTCCAAACTGAATTGTAAAATATATATAATATAGGTACAGTTTATTGAGGAAAATGATTGAACCAAGTCCAATATAAATGAAGAGAATATAAATTCATAATTTTTTTTTGAAAAGAAATCTTCCAAATCCATCAATAATTGAATTTATTGTCGACACTTTTGGAACCAACCAATGTAGTTCATCATCAGGACAATTTTATATTCATGATGATGAATCACATTGGTTGGCTTGAAATATGTCAACGATCAATTCAATTATGTGATGAAATCCATAAGATTTCTTTACATCAATATTTACTACTATACAAAACATCATAATAATCAAATTAAGTAATATAAATTAAAAAAAAATAAATAAAATCATCGATTTATAAAATTCGAGAATAAATATTGATCAGGTACACTAATAAAAAAAAATAGTATAGTACAAGATGTCTATTTATATGTATTTTTTAAAATTTATAATTCATTTATTATCATTTTGCGATTATTCATAAATATATTCTCATAAAAATAAATCATATCATTATAATTAACCATCAAAACTAAAGTTTATGAATTTCCAAATTTGATCCAAAATTTTTTAATTTTTAAAACATCATTAAATATTATAATAAACATTATAAAAATTGAAAATGAAAAAAAAATTTGCAAAAAACAATTTGCATATTTTTATAAAAAATCAATGCATAATTTTTATATAAAAATCCTTAATATTAAATTTAGAATCTTAAATAATATATTGCTTTGAAGAATAAATCACACTTTTATTTAAATAAAGAAATGGCAATTTTCATTAATTAACTATAGAATTCAATAATCCTAAATATATGGTAAATACTTATTATTAAAATAGATTTGCATTTATTCATATTCCTAATCCTAAAAATATATTGAGTAAATACTTTTTATATAAAAATAAGAATTGCATTATTTCATTAGTTAGTTATAGATTCAATAATCACTAAAAATAATAGTAAATAACTTTAATTAAAACAAAGATTGAGCTGATTGGCAGCAAGTCCCTGCCATGAGATCTCAGACCATTCCCATGCAGGTGGCTGCCATGAGATCTCAGACCATTCCCATGCAGGTGGCTTTGTTGGAATGAACAGAGAGCCTCTGCAAGTTAAACAGTTTGATTCCAAGCGTCTCAGGCAGCCGCTGTAGCTTATTGAAATCAGCAATCAGCTCTTTCAGCCAACTGATAGAGATAAGTGTAATATGTTAGTCGTAAAATCATACAATCCATTAAATTGCAGAGAATTAAATCTTCAAAATTAGGGTTCGGATACGGTTTTTACCAGCAATCTTGAAAAATTGGGCAAACAAGTTCCTAAAAACATTGAGTAGCTCGAATTAAATATTCTTGAAAATACTGAGGGTCGAATACAATTTTTACCGGCAATTTAGAATGCTCTCCGGCAATTCGGTGAAGAAGTTTCCAGAAATATTGAGGATCTTAAGCTTCTGCAGTCGTCCCATGGATTGCGGCAGCGATGTGAGCTGGTTCGAATGGACGTCGAGAGTTCTCAAATTCACCAGACTCGTCACGGATTCGGACAGACACTACAGCAAGAAATTAATATTGAAAGAAAAATTCGATATATGACATCAAGAAAGCCTATGTAACGATGCAATATTGTTGTATTTACTACCTTCATATTGTTACTAGAAAGGTCAAGTTTAGCGATGGTCGACAACTTCTTTGCCGAGTCTGGCAAGTTAAAAAGTATAAGTCCAAAACTAAGTAACAAAACACAATTTGTCTATGTCTAAGTATTGTCGTTTTCAAAATCCTTCTTGTCAACATAATTACAAAGGTGTGTTTTTTAAATTAAAAAACAATAAAAATTGCCGTCATTCTGCATATAGCAATAATCTACCATGACAACTAATCCACGGTAAACTATACCCAACCGACAAAACGTAATTAGTAAGTTAGTCTCCGGTTCCATATGGTTGAGTTCAAATTCCATCTGCTCAACTGATTACAAATATTGCTTTTTAATGAATCAGAAACGCGATCAACTTTTTTACCCAGCACAGGTAGGCTAAAATGGAAATAGTTTTAAAAATGTTCCATTGACCAATAATGATGTAAGAATAGAATTAAAAAATGAGTTGTTAACAACCGCAACTCCCTCCAGATATGTACCAGCTAACCATAGCACGTGCATCGCATGCAAGCCATGTGTTCACATGTCCCCGGCATCGTAGCTAAACCTGAAACTCATACAGGCGAGAAGACCGCGAACAAACTGAGATTTAACCAGAAGCTCAATATCACCATATCGGTTTGCTTCGCGGTGTTCTTCTGTACATTTCTGCTTCCTCTACTAAAATCCACGGTGCAGGTAGAAACTAGAAAAGAAACCGACTGCTCGACCTGATTCGGAGGAAGTGGCGTCGGCCCCGTCAGGCGGTTCCCAGGACGAAATCACTCACGACCTCCTGCACGATGATGCCGCTCATTAAGCACCGCCGCTGCCATTCTTGGCCTGACAGCGACTGGGACGACATGGCTACCGGTACTGCTGTGGCTCCCCATGGCTATTTGGCGGTCTATGTCGGCCCGGATCGCTCACGGTTTGTGATCAAAACGGAATCGGTGAATCACCCTTTGTTCCGAATGCTGTTAGACGATGCAGAGAAGGAATATGGTTTCAATTTTGCGAGACCTCTCACTCTGCCTTGCAAGGTCGTTGTTTTTCGCGGCATTCTGGGAGCTCTGAATAGTACCAATTATGAACACGGTCATGAGATTTCTCTGCACAGCGAGGCTATGGACATTTCCAACGCTTAGGTTCGAGAACTAAATCTATCTGTCTGTTGATTATGATTTTGATAGATGCAATTTCACTTAGTTTGCAGATTTGCTTTATATCGTTTCTTTGTTTGTTGTTATAGGAACTCTATATGAATGAATAATAGGAACTCTTCATGCAAAGTTTTAGCTTTGAAATTTAATAAGATGGCGTATTTGATTAGACCTGTTTTAGCTTTTATCATTCTGCAGTCTTGAAGAAATTGAAGCAAAGCTCAAAGAAGCCAACCTCAGGCACCAGGTAAAGTTACCTTAATTCATTATATGTCAAAGTATTATTTAAGCTACTTTTGAAAGTAAGTAACCATTTATGAGTAACCATTTATGCCTCAAAACTTGCAGCAATTTCATGAGTGATTGGCAAACTTGGACCGAGAGTAAACTCGAACCGGAGCGGAAGATGCAGCTCGCAGCCGAATTAGGTCTCCAATCAAGCCCAAAAAAAGAAAGAACACGCATTATCCCAAATTACTAACGAAAAATAGCACAAGATAAAATAATTCCTTTCACAATTAGGCACGATTGGCTTTATTGAGATTGCTTAGAATGATCAATTTTAAATTGAACGATTTGTAGGTCATGATAAATGCAGGGAAGGATAAAGGTTAGACGGGCGTGATCAAGCGAGTAGTTAAATCGAAAAACCGAGTTATTGTCGAGGGAAAGAACTTGGACCAAGAGCAAACTCGAACCAGAGCGGAAGATGCAGCTCGCAGCCGAATTAGGTCTCCAACCGAGACAGGTAGCAGTGTGGTTCCAGAACCGTCGGGCGCGCTGGAAGACGAAGCAGCTCGAACGGGACTACGATGATCTCAAGCAGCAGTACGAGGAAGTTGTCGCGGAGAAAAAGAAGCTCGAAGGACAGGTAAAAACACTGCAGATTGACTCTGTTTGTTTGAAGGAAAAAAATGGATGTCGAAAAATTGTCAAATATTATGAAGAACAAAAATAAAATGTTGATTTTAAGAATAGCAGCTGTAATTGACAGAATAACGAACTGGTTGGATTTACTTGAACAGTTGAATTCAGACTATATCAATACTGTTGAATTATTGGATAATCAAACTGTAGCCTTGTGATTGTTCGTCGGTTACTTCTTGCAGGGTGGCGCGGGCAGGAAGCCACCGCCGAGAGCTATGGTGCAGGGTGGAGCGGGCAGGAAGCCAAAGCGAGGTAGCGCAGAAAGGAGAACCGGAAGCAACAATTCGATTAATATCACTGTGTGTGACAGGCTTGCCATAGACAATTGATAATCGAAAGCAAGGAGGATATGAATTAGCATAATGAGTTGCAGATGAAGCAGCAGCTGAGGGTGAAGGCGTTTTAAGGGAGGCTAAGTAAAGTCTTTCTTCCATGCAAATTGACACGGAATTGCAACGATGGTTTGACACGCCAACGATGGTTTCGACACGGCAACATTTAATAAACCTAACCTACGCCATACCCCCATTTCTCCGTAATGTTAGTTCCCGGTAATTAACATGAAATGTTAGCGAAATAATGCTATCCCAAAGATAGCATTACTTCAGGCAGGCAACACTGTTCTAATTAACCAGCTGCTTTCCGAACATTTTCCTAAGTTTTCAGATCGTATACCTCGTACTGAGGCCAAATAAGACAAACGTTGCTGTGATTGGTTACACGCATCGACAAACATATTTTATGGCGTGGATTAATGGAAAATATCACCAAACTTTGGTTTAAGGGAAAATGAATTTATCGATTCCTGTGTCAGACTAATGCAATCGTAAAAAATGATTACTATAGTCCCTTCCAGGCCCGGAGGGCAGGGACTAATAGATTCAATAATCCTAAAATAGTTAGTAAATACTTTTTATTAAAAATAAGAATTGAGCATTTTTCATTAAGTTATCTATAGACATTTAAAAATCCTAAAATATGGTAAAAATTTAAAAATTTTAAGGAGTGGAAATATAAGTCTTTTCCCTGTTAGAAGTATTATCACATATATACGTTAAATTGTAGCTTTATTTTAATAATTTGTTAGTGGAAATTATTATTTTTAAGTTTTTATAATGGTTAATGTTTTATATGTTATTTTAAATGTTATATTAATTATATTATTTTAAATTTTATAACACATTGGTGCAAGTTAAACTAGATTTATTTTTAAATCTAGAATCTACTAACCATTTAGAGGGATCCACCAAGAAGGAAAATGAGTTTAGACTTAAAATGTAACTAACTTGATTAGTTCTTGCGATTCCATAATAGATTTGTTTTAAGCATTTTAAATAAGCTTCACCCATAACAAATACCGATGAGTTTCTAAAACAACGATAAACCCATTTGATGACTAACTCCAAATTTCTCTTAATCAATTTTTATTTGTTTTAATTTAGATTTAATTTTAAATTTTACTTTTAATTTAATTTTAAATAATTTAGCTGAGCCATAAAAAATAAAATAAAAGTAGTTGTCTCTAGTGGTTGGGAAGAATGATTATTCTCCTCCCCTCACTGTGGTTTAAAAAACTAGTTGCCTCTAGTGGTTAGGAAGAATGATTATTATCCTCGCCCCACTCTGGTTCAAATCCTCGGGCTAGTGACATGATGAGTGTTGTTGTAATGACTTTGTGCCTATCAATATTGTTGTATTGGCTTCCTGCCCTGTGAATTCTTAAGAAAATATACTTACAGGATGACCTAGTACTAGCAACTTCACTCTAGCCATTGGGAGATTTATTTCTTTCTACCAAAAAAAATGATAAAGATAAAAGAGCAATTAAAAATCATTTAATATACAATGATTATAATTTATTTAATATATATTACATGTTATTTTGTTAAGTTCATTTAATATAAATTGCATGCTTTTTTCTTTTTAATTTGTATAATGGTAAAATAACAAGGAAAATTCAAATTTATATAATAATAAAAAAATTTAGAAATTTTTTTTTTCTTTTAAGTTAGAAATTTCTATTTACACAAAAGATTACATTATTGTCTATAACTTTGTGAGGTTTTACTAGTCTCACTCTTACCATATTTGTTAGTGAGTTAAAATAATTCACCAAAAATTTTACATCAACTAAAAAATATTGTGTTTTTCAAAACAAAATTTGTCCACAAAACCAGAAATCCAATAGAACCATAACATAACAAGAAATCATTTAGAAGTTAGAATCATAACATAATAAGAAATCATTTAGAAGTCAAATGAGGTTACCGAAGTTGGGTTTTCTAGTCTAAATGATCAAGGTTGTCTTGCATCCTCCATTAATTCCTTTAGAAGTCATTAAGAAATGAGATAATCTCATTTCTATCATCACATTTTACCTTGAGAACTTTGTCCTAAAAGAGACTTCAATTGCAAGTGAAAGGTAATTGAATTCATGTATTAATTTCTCCTTCCTCTAGTATGTTGTAATGCCTCGGGATAACTGTAAATATTGACTTCACTGTGGGAAATGACAAACTGAATCTGGTATTATTATCTGTTTGAATTTAATAATATTTTCTTAAAAAAAAAAAAATGTTTCTTTAAGAGTTGGCAACTTCTCAAGGAGGAAGTTGGAGGCAAGATAGTTGTTGTGATTCCAACCCTAACTGCTTTCCCTAACTAGAAGGGCTTCTAGAGGAAAAGAGGGAAAGGGGGGAAAAGTCTGGGTTGTTGGGATAGGCAGAAGAGAAAAAAGAAAGGAAAAATGGCTAAGTCTGGTGATAACCAGATAGCCAAGCACTAAGTGCGAGTGTCTCGCTGCGAACAGTGGTCCTACAAGAGAGCTAGGGGGGGGATTCTGGTCCCGAAAGACGAATCTCAAGGACGGGTGGTAGACTGGAAGTAGATGAACGAAAGTAATCTTGGATTCTCAAGTGTTCGCAAGTTACAGTGGCACAGGTAAGTGGGTTGAACCGCTTAGAACACATTTAAAAGTATTAATGAAGTAAACTATATTAAATGTTTTCACTGTTATGATATATTATCTAAAACCTGAGCCAACAGTGGAAGTGACTCTTACTTGGTGCCCATGTTATTTTCTGTAAAAAAAAAAGAATATTGTAAGGGTCATCTTAAAAGAAAACTGTACATTTAATGGAAACAAAATATATACATATAAAATCACTCCTTTACTCTGATTTGATATGAGAAGAGCAGTGTAGAGAAAGTGTGGAATTGTGCAATAGGGAAGGAAAAGAGTAGGCAATTGAAGACGAACCATTTATTAGAAAAAAAGGGGGTCTTGCTGGGGTAGTGATGTAGGAAAAGTTTACGAGAAATAAAAGACCTAATTAATGAGACTTTGTAAGCTTAGTTTTCCTAACTTTCTGGGCATATGACAAGTGGTATTAGAGCCAAGTTTCAAAAACTGTGGCCTCTGGGAAATAAACAGCTGAAGTGAATTAATTATATATTTTTATTTTCCAATTCTATTTATATTCAAAGGAAAAACCATTAATGTGTTAACCCTTCTTCTGTTTCTATTCTTAGGCTAAGACTAGGAAAAACATAAGGCAGCTAACATGAGAAGGGCAGGCAGCGTGCCACATAGGTTTGTAGCGGGTTAGGGACCTACAACAAGCCCTGGAAATAACCCGGAGTTATGGGTACAACTTGGAGAGGAGGCTCGCAATACGAACCTTGCAATACTAGAGATAGTACAGGAGTTGAAAAATGAAATGGCCCGACTATGGGAGGATAACCCGAGGTTAACCATGGAACATAAAAGGATTATAAAGAGCCTATCAAACAAGTAGAATCAACAACCACTGAATCCCAGTGTTGAGCAGCAAAGGGTGTCGAAGGAGCAGAATCACCACATAGAACCAAAAGAGCTAGAAGGAAGGGATGAAGAACGGGAAGAACTATTTGATAACGTTTCTGAGCAACAGACATCAAAAAGGCAACAGGTAGAACTGCAAGGGGAATTTCGTAAGATAAAACCGCCACACTTTGATGGGGAACTAGAGGAAGCAGCCGAGGCTTGGTTGATTAATATGAACAAATACTTCCAGCTATATGAATACAATCACAACCTCAAGGCACGATTAGCCATTTTCCAATTACAAGGGAAAGCCACCTTGTGGTGGAAGGAAGTTAAGATTGTTAGAGGAGTAAGTGAGCAGAATATTACCTGGGAAAATTTCAAAAATATTTTAAGAAAAGGTACCTAACAGAATGCTTCTATGATGAAAAAGCGAGAGAATTCCATGACTTGCGACTGGGATAACAAACCATGGATGAATTTATCACTTTTTTTACTTCATTGCTCCGTTATGTTCCTTATATTAGGGAGGAAAAAGCTAAAGTACAAAGGTTTGTCAGTAGTTTACCCTTGAATATGAGGGAAAGGATTGAGTTTCACAATCCAAAAACAATGGATGAAGTAATACGTAAAGCCAAGATTTGTTACCAGGAAAGTAAACAGAAGGGAGAAATTCTAGTTAAAAGATGGACTGATAAGAGAAACAACAAATTGGTTGGGAATAATAAAGGGAATCAAGTTGGAAGTAACAAGGTTTTTGCCAGAGGGAAAAACAGTAGAAATTTACAGAAAAATTCACTTAGGTCAAAGCCAACCAATGAGTCTAGAATCAATGAACAATTTGGAAAGTTAGACAGTGAAGGGACAGCAAGGCCTCTAGTGCAGTGTTGAGGTTGTGGTGGACCTCATTATGTTAAAAACTTTCCTCAACGGAAGGAACCCGAACAGGTTTCCCAGATCCATGAAGCATCGATAGTTGGCGATGTAGGACGCAGTCTACCAAGGATTAATGCTGCCCTGAAAGATCATCAGGCGGAGTACCAGCCGACCATGGTGGAATTCGAAGGTAAAATTTCAGACCTTACTGTAACTGTTTTAATTGATCTTGGAGCCATATTAAGTTATATTAGCCCTAATATTGTGGAGCATTGTAAATTGCAACCTGTTAAATGTAAGAACCCTTGGCTAGTACAACTGGCTACAGGGGCAAGGAGACGAGTACTTGCTAAGGTCAATAACTTCCCTTTAGAGATAGCAGGATAGCCAGTGATGGCAGATTTAAATGTGCTTCCCCTTGGTTCATATGAAGTCCTAATTGGTATGGATTGGTTAGAAAAACACTGGTCCATAGTCAACTATAAAACAAAGACTATCTATTACAAGGATGAGCTTGGAGCAAGGCAAGAGATGCAGGGGATTAAGTGGCCAGTGCAGATTTGGCCAATAATTGCCTCTCAGCTAGCAAAATGCATTAGGAAGGGATGTCAGATTTATGCCATCCAAGCAGGCTATGCTAACTCGAAAGATAAAACAGCCACATTGGACAACATTCCTATGATACAAGAATTTGTTGATGTGTTTCCGGAGGAGATTCCTGGACTGCCACATAAGAGAGACATAGACTTCACTATCGAATTGGTGCTAGGGGCAGCCCTAGTATCCTAAGCACCTTACAGAATGAGCACACCTGAATTGACAGAGTTAAAAATGCAGTTACAAGCACTGTTAAACAAAAACTACATTCTTCCCAGTGTGTCTCCCTGGGGAGCTCTGGTATTGTTCATTAAGAAAAAGGACGGAACCGTTCGCATGTGTATAGATTATCGTCAGTTGAATAAATTGACAGTAAAAAATAAGTACCCTCTACCTCGGATTGATGAACTTTTTGATCAAGTGAAAGGAGCAACAATATTTTCCAAGATCGATTTGCTATCAGGGTATCACCAAATTAGGATTAAGGAGGAAGACATAGCTAAGACTGCTTTTAGAACAAGGTATGGACATTAAAAGTTTGTGGTGCTACCCTTTGGGTTAACCAACGCTCCTGCAACTTTTATGTGTTTAATGAACAACATATTTCATCAGCATTTGGATAGGTTTGTGTTGATTTTTATTGATGATATATTGATATATTTCCGAACTATGGAAGAGCACAAGGAGCACCTCATATTGGTACTGCAAACCCTCCGAGAACACTAGTTATATGCCAATTTCATCCAGTGCGACTTCTTTAAGGAACAAATACAATATTTGGGACATACAATCACAAAAGAAGGGATTGCGGTGGACCTTGAAACGATAAGGACCATAATGGAATGGCCGGTACCAAAGGATGTGGCAGACATCAGATCCTTCATGGGATTAGCAGGTTATTACAGACGGTTTGTAGAAGGATTCTCGAGAGTAGCATATCCTATCACTTCCTTATAGAAAAAGGGAAGAACTTTTAGGTGGACCCCAGAATGCGAGAAAAGTTTTGAGCAGCTTAAGCATATGCTCACCACCGCACCCATTCTAAGCATAGTTGATCCTTATAGGTTTTAATCCCGTACGGAAATTACCTGCATACGAATTCTAAATCACATGAAAAATAAAAATGCAAGAGCATAACACAAAACACATATACACAGAGATTTCCCACTGTATCCCAAAACCGGGACTACCAACTTGATTTTTCATTATGTTCCTTTCAATGTTACAATACATATTTATACATGCCGAAGCATCCAATATCGTGGACTGAAAACCATCGCGTCCAAAACCATGGACCGAAAACCATCGCGTCCAAAAAACATGTGCGAAAATCATGCACAAAACCATAGGTGGGTCCGCCCAACCTAACATAGGGTCCAAAACCA